>MU712696.1:3637-40729 GCA_026770625.1 Nicotiana glauca
ATCTTAAGAATGAATTTGAGATGAAATATCTTGAAAAGACAAAACTTTGTCTTGGTCTGCAAATTGTACATTTAGCGGACATGATCTTTATCCATCAATCTGCCTATACAGAAAGGGTCTTAAAATGCTTTTACATGGACAAAGCGGACCCATTGAAGTGGATAAGGATTTGTTCAGACTCCAGAAGAGGATGAGGAACTCCTTTGTCCCGAAGTACCCTATCTTAGTGCAATTGGTGCACTAATATATATAGCTAATGCTACAAGGCCTGCCATAGCATTTTCTGTTAGTTTACTAGCAAGATATAGTTCTTCTCCTACATGGATTAAGGATCCGTTCTTACCTCCAGAAGAGGATGATGAACTCCTTTGTCCAGATATACCCAAGTCTCTGCACTGTACTCTTTTTCCCTTGCTCGAGTTTTTTCCCACTGGATTTTTCCTGGTAAGGTTTTTAATGAGGCAACTTGCAATGTATATCATTTGTGTACTCTTTTTCCTTGACTAGGATTTTTTCCCACGAGGTTTTTCCTAGTAAGGTTTTAACGAGGCACATAATAATGAACATCCAAGGAGGATTGCTTTGAAAATATTTTTGTGGATGTCCATTGATTACTCCGTTGCAGATAATCTTCCTGAAGAAGATTATCCATTTAGTACTCCATTGAAGTTTTCTACAAGCAGCTGATGCAGATGGTATACAAGGTTGAAATGCGGAGATTCAAATATTTAAAACAAAGTTTTCATCAGGGGGAGTAAAATACGCGATGCACTCTTTTTTTTTTCTCTTGCTTAGGGTTTTTTCCACGGGGTTTTCCTTATAAGATTTTTAGTGAGACATCTAGCAATGCGTATTACTAAATATATGTACTCTATTTCCTTCACTAGGATTTTTTCCCACGGGATTTTTCTTAGTAAGGTTTTAATAAGGCACATTATCTTTTAATGAACATCCAAGGGGGAGTGTTATAAATATATATTATGGATGTTCATTTACTACTCCATTGTAAATAAGCTTCCTGAAGAAGCTTATTATTTCGGTACTCTGTTATGGATAAATATTACCCCCGACAGAAGATTATCTATATGTGGTACAGTAGCGAGGCGTGACATTTATCGAATTTTCATGGCCCTCGCAAAGTTACACACACGTGGGTTCTTTAGGCGCGTTATTTTAATATTTTACCTTCCTAAACTCGGGTGTACATTTATGTGACCCAAATCCAAATCTCAACGTTAGATAAGATGTGTTACAGACTGCGGGTGCATTTATATGACGCGGTTCGAAATATATTTTAAATGATGTTGTAATCTTCCTTTAATTAATTAAATAAAAGCGGTTAAAGAGTTAAAATAGCACATAGGTTCAAAATATTTTAAAATCAGATAATTAGGCCAATTATAACAGTTGAGAGACCGTGCTATAACCACGGAACTCGAGAATGCCTAACACCTTCTCCCGGGTTAACAGAATTTCTTACCCGGATTTCTGGTTCGCAGACTGTTAAATAGAGTCATTCTTTTCCTCGATTCGGGATTCAAACCGGTGACTTGGGACACCACAAATCTCCCAAGTGGCAACTCTGAATTCCTTAATAAATAATCTGTTTCAATTGTCACTTTAAGTTGGAATAAACTCCCTTTTATTATGCCCTTTACGGGGGTTTAGGTAAAAAGGAGGTGTGACAGCTCTGGCGACTCTGCTGGGGAGAAGAACCCAGAATCTCTGGTTCAGAATTCGAGCTTGGAATAATTGTTATATTTGGCTTTATCTGTTATCTGATTTTATTACATGTTTGGGCCTAATGTGCTAAAGGATGCTTTTACCACTTTAATATTATTTGAACTGCATATAAACTGCTACGAAACCCTTCTCTTCTCATCTTCGGGATGTGCTCGCTGGTCGAGACTTCCTATTATGTTATTGTCATACCTTGAAATAAGAAAGAGGCTCGGACAAGTTTCTAAGCCGGATGACCTTTTGGTTCCCGGTACGTAGCCCCCTCCTCAGCTCAAGTTGTCCGCTTGGGTACACAGTCTAGAACCTATACCCAGGTTTTGAACTTAAAATAACTTAGCCTCATGCCGGATCCCTAGTAGGAACGCTTGTTTGCATCATGTGCATTTGACTTAGGGGACTCAACACATGGGTTGGGTCCGTCTAGGACAGGTGTACCCAAAATAACAGACCATCTTGATGCATCCTATGTGCTACAAGTTGCATTTATCCAAGGGTAAAAGGGTCATTTTGCGGACCAATGATAGCTGAGAGTAAATGAAAAAATAAAAAACAATGAGAAAAAAAGAAAAAAAAAAGAAAAAGAGAGGGTTAGTTGTGTTATTTTTACTCTTTTTTTTAATTAAAAAGAGATAAAAAAAATATTTTGCACTTTTTATCATTTTTCAAAAATTAAAAAAAATGAAAAAGGAAAAAGAAAATCCAAAAAAGAGTTGGCATGGAAAAGACAAAAAAAAATGTTAGTTTTTTTTTTAAATTTTTGCCCATATCCAATCTGCCCGAACTATGCATACCTGATTCTCGTCTTTCGGGGCTTGATACGTAGGCAACCCACATAGGGTCCGATTTTCCTAGTAAATCTTACGTTATTGGCTTTGCGGGGTCTTAGCCAAATTTTGCACTTCTAGCCACCTTTTGGCCAAATAAGCCATTTTGCAAAAATAGATCATGTCTTGCATGTGTCTAGTAGGGAGTATTATTGTCTCACATAGTGTTGATTTCAATTTTTTCATATAGGTGTGGATCCACTCACCGGAGTTTGAGCATGACAGACACTCCGGGACCATCTAGTCGGGAGTTGCTTAAGAAGATCTCTCTTTTTATTTTTTTATGTTTTGTTTTTTATACAGTAATGTCGAGTTTTTTTTATTTATTACTGTACTTTCTATTTTGTATCTGAAAAAGTGTGATATAAATCAAAAATTCAAAAAGAGATGTTGCGTTTTATTCCGTTTGAAGTTTTCTTTAGTAATACTAATTCTATGAAAAAGAAAATCATTTCAGGTGGTTTTGCTTTATTGAATTAAAATTGCTTTTATATTTTCTTTAGTATATTAAGATTAAAAAATTCAAAAAAAAATAGAATTTTCTTTTCATACATTTTTAGAAGTTTTCTTTAAAAAATAGTAAATTCAAAATTCAAAAAGATATTCTTGTAAGGTTCTTCTTTGGAAATATATATATAAAAAATAACACAAATATAGTCTTTTATTTGCATTGGAATATTAGGACATTGGATATAGAAAAAAGGAATCACATTTTATCTTTTGTTTATCTTTAGATTTTCATTTTTAGGTAATCAAAAACTGAAATCCAAAAATATTTTTATCTTTTCCATTTCTTTTATTCGAAATCTTTTGTTTTTCAAGATATGAAACAAAAATTCAAAATATTTTTCTTTGGTCTAATCTTTAGATTTCCTTTCTAAAAAAAAAAGAAAAGAAAGAATCAAAAAATATTTTTTCTCTTGTAGGGTTTTTTTTCTTAATAATCTCCCATAGGGTGTTTGTTTCAAAAAGAAAAAAGAAATATGCTCGTTAAGCTTGAGTTTAGAATAGGTTATAGAACATTATGTCTAGAACATTCAAAAAACGAGATCTATTTCTTTTATTTTCCTTTTCTCGTCAGAGTAGTCTTTAAGATAAAAAAAAAGAGAACGTTAGTTTATTTGCTTTACTCTCTATCTTCCAGAACTACGTTTGGTCTGATTCATGCGGCGTCATGATACGTAGTCAACCTACATAGTTTTCGATCGAATCATTTTTTTTAATATTAAAAGACAAAAAAGCAAAAGAGAGAAAAAGAAAAAAAAGATGGTAAAATTATGGGAGGTGAGAAATGAGAAAGAAGAAAAAGAGTGATAATTAGAAGGAAAAAGAGGAAGAATAAATGAGCAAGCAAGTGCTAGAAAAGCAAAGAAAAAGGAGGTTGAAATGAACAAATTGGGATGATGCCAACTGACCTTTATACCCTCGATGTCATTTTAGAACCAATAACTGTGGCTAGGTGCATTGCACGTAAAGTGAGATTATCTTATGTTAAATGCCCTAACGCTAACGTGATGGCTTCATTTTTTTATACTCATAGCAGAAAGGTGGTTGGTTTGTGGTTTTCAAAGTGGTAACTCTTCTCCACGACACAAAGTCAAAAGGCAATGGTAGACAATAACAGAACTGGGTTGGTTGATATGGGTCCCGAAAGCAGTTGATTGAACAGAACATTGGTTTGGCTGATGAGGCAAGGATGTTAAGACAAGACATCATGGACATGTATCAGACCTGGATGAATGGGAAGGCACCACCCCCTCCACCACCTGGCTTCTTAGATTCTGCCTTTATCCAAGCTTTGGCACTTCCCAACCACCCTAGTAGCTTCATCTTTCTTCCTCCAATTACCTCTCCCCAAAATTGCCCTCCTATCACATCCACTATCCCCGATAATGAACACCCACTCAAAGCTCATGATGACCAATATTACCCCTCAGAGGTTGCTCATAAGGTTCCTGACTCATACAATCAGAGCCTTCGGAATGAGCCTCATGTTGAAAATAAAAAGTTCACAGGAAGAAAAGGGCGAGACGGGATACCCAGGAGGCTGAAAGACATAGAACAGTCCAAAAGGAACAAGCAAGGAATGGTAGACCAGGGTAGCATGGATTGCAAAGAACTATCTGTGTCCCCTGACGTTCGCCTGCCCGCGGGGTTCAAAGTGCCAAAATTTAACCTGTATTATGGGTGTGGAGATCCGGTAGCCCATCTGAGGGTCTATTGCAGTGAAATGAGAAGCGTTGGAGAGAAAGATGATCTGTTGATGGCATATTTCAGTAAGAGCCTGACTGGGGCAGCTTTGGACTGACATACTTGGCCAGATGTCGATAAATGGTCTACATTGGGTGACCTGGCTCAAGATTTTGTTTGAAACTTTCAATGCAAATCAGGCGTTACCCCAGACCGCTCCTCCCTATCTAGAATGGAAAAGAAGCCGGAGGAAAGCTTTAGAGAGTTTGGGCTCAGATGGAGGGAGCAAGCTGCTCGAGTCAGTACCCCGATTGGTGAAGAAGAAATGGTCGAGCTTTTCCAACAAGCTCAGGGACCCACCTACTTCAGTCATTTGATCCTGGCTTTGGGAAAGCCTTTCAATGATGTGTTAAAAATAGGGGAGATGGTAGAAGAGGGAATCAAGTCAGGCAAAATCATGAGTTGTTCGGCATTGAAAGATACTACGAAAGATATTCAAAACATCCCAGTAAGTTTGGGGGAAGAAAGAGAAATAGAAAAGATGATCCGATGGGCTTTCCCGATCAACACTTCCAGCCTCGACATTGTCCTTGTGGATATCCTTGTGCACTAGATGATCCTCCCCAATGCCACTTCTCTCCACAGAACTGCCAAAGTCGTACATCACTTTCCCAATACCCAGCTCCACAAAATGCCTATCTACCCCCACAAGCCTACCAAAAACCCCTTGGATCTGGTTTTCGGCCCAATCAAGCCTTCAAGAACGAGAGGTTACGGAAGAATAAAACCTACACTCCATTGGGAGGGTCATATGCTAGTCTGTTCCAGAGGCTAAGGAAATTGGACATGTTGAAGCTAATTCAGATAAAAATGCCAAACCCTCTTCCAAAGAAGTTTGATTTTTCTCAAAGGTGCACATAATGCTCAGATGCCCCAGGACATGACATAGAGAAGTGTTGGAATCTGAAAAAAGCAATTCAGAATCTTATTGATGCAGGTGACATTGTTGTGCAAAATCCAGATACAACAGACACTAGCCAAAGTCCATCGCCTATGCATAATGAGACGCATATGGTGAGTATGACTTATTTTGAACAGGAATATGAGAATCCTTCTGAAATCCTCGGTGGTCCGCGTGCTACAAAGCTTTCAGCGCTATCACAGGTTGATCCTAAGAACAAGCATGAGAAGGAAACCGAAAAGCAATTTGTTAAGAACAATGTGATGAAGACTTGAGAAGTTCCTAGTATTATTGATGCAGAAGTCAGTGGCTAAGATGTTGAGTTTGAGGATTGGAAAGACGCTCTTTTCTTGGTTCGCCAGGGAGGAGTTTTGGTGGTTTATTTTGTTGTCATTTCTATTGTCCGGGTTATTTCAGGGTTGTAATCCGGATATTGTCTTGTGACTCAAACCCTTCTATCCTTTTATTTTGCCTAGTTCCTTTAGTCGTAGCAACTAATTTAGTGTTACCTAGTTTTGTTCTAGGGTTGTACCCCAGTTTGTTTTACTTGCTTTGTTATTCGAACTGTTTCACCGTCTGTCTAATGCAATTTCCTATCTTTTGTTGTTTCTAGTCATTTTCTTTGTTTAGTTCTCTTCCATCTTTCCATTTTGTCTTTTGTCTAAATGCTGGTTCTAGTGACATGACATGCATGTAAAATTCTAGGTATGGTCTTAAAAGTTAGTTTACTCATGAAGCAATGAAATAATTCTGAAGATCATAGGGACATTTGAGGTAAATAAGTACATATTTGGACATTTTGAGATCATTTGGAGCCCGAACCATGTGAAATTGGGGCAGATAGAACATAAACAAACCCTATTGAAATGCATCATACTGCATCGGGTATTTGCCCAAATTGACAAGGGTCGTTCGTGATAAGAAGAGTGAGAGTGTTGTCCAATGGTGCTTTATATTCAACAGATGTAGAAGGCAAATATGTGGATATGGTTATCAAGTCTAGTACAATCAAAAGATGTTACGAATGCTTTCCTTGGTTTGTTTAAATGTGTTGTTTGTACTTGGCATGTTTTGAACATTGGAATGACTAAGATATTTTGTTCTGCTATCTAAATACTTTATCCTTCGTTACACCTTTGAGCCTTATTTTTTTTCATACCCCTCTTTTGGAATCAGTAGCGAAGATCAGAAATACGAGGGTGAAAGATAAGTAAAGGAAAAAGAGAAAAGAAAAGAATGAAAAGAGACAGGAGGAAAAAAGGAAGAAGAAAAAAAAAGGGAGAGAAAAAGAGAATAAAAGGAAAAGAAAAAGAAAAAAAACAACAAAAAGAGAAAAGAAAGAAAGAAAAGAAAAGAAGAGAAAGAGGAAGAAAAAGAAAATAGAAATCACATCAACAAAGTAATTTTATGATATGAACTACGTTCGACCTGATTCCTTTTAAGGATACGTAGGCAGCCTCACGGTTCGGTCCCATCAAAACAAAAATCCAAATATTCCCAAACAAGAAACTGGGGCAGAAGTTGTGGTTGTGCAAGAAATCTAATCCCGAAAGTTGTAATTTTGAACCCATTTGAATTATTTTGAGCCTTTGATACCCTTTGTTTCTAACCCTATCCAAAAATCCTACGTTACAGTCCAAAGAAAGACCTTCTGATCGGTCTTCAAGAGATGCCAAGTTGAGCAAGTAGAGGTGATGCATATAAGGGGCAACACTCTGTTCTGAACAAATAAATGAAAATGAGAGAGTCTTATTGATTAAAGCCCCCACGGGTACCGCAAGGCGATGGAAGCTGAGAGAAACCAAAAATGAGAGAGTCTTATTGGTGAAAACCTTCACGGGAATCATAAGGCGACGGTGAGTTGAGAGAAAGACCAAAATGAGAGAGACTTGATGGTGAAAACCCTTCGGGCACTACAAGTCGAATAAGGATTGTGAATCAGATTGGATAAGCGGAGCATTAAATCCCAGTTTCACGGACAAGAGCTGAATATCAGATTTGCTTAGCAGAATAGGCTGCAGGTGCATGTCATGGTCATTAGAATTGGTATCCACGTCCAATAGGTTTCTACTTTGTAGTCTTCTTGTTAGGAAACATCTCTTTCCTTTGTCCTTTACTGTGTTCCTTTTGTTTTACTTTGTAGTCTTCTTGTTAGGAAACATCCCTTTCCTTTGTCCTTTACTCTGTTTCTTTTGTTTTGTTTACTTCCTCTTCCTGAGTCTGTTTGGTCATAATAAGTGAGAAATAATTTCAAAATTGCCACCAGCTTTCCAATTGCACAAAACAAGATCTGGTAAACACATCAAAGCGTCATAACTCAGGAAAGAACAGCAAGCACACTGAGTTGGTAACAATCAACATGCTTTGGGATCCTTATGAAATATAAAGTCTTGGTATATATCAATTCACGAACAATGCAGCAGATGAAGGGTTAGGGTGAATAGATCAAAGGTATTTTCTGTGATAAGATTGACAAAAGGGTGGCAAACCTGTAACGAGCAAGACCTTCCAAGAAAAAATCAAACTTATCATGGCAAATGAGGGAGCCGTAGACCTCAAGGACAGGACCAGTGGTTTATGTCAAGAAGAGAACAACATATGCAATGAGAGGGTGACAAGTGTCGTGCTTTGAGGTTCATGTGAAGGAGCAACAGACCTCAAGGCCAAGGCCAGTGGTTTAAGTCAAGAAAGAACAACATACACACGAAGTGGGGGCAGTGGACGTGTTTTGGGTTTCATGTGAGACACAAAGGTTGGGTAGTACCAGTTCATGAGCAATGCAACAAATAGAAGATATTGGGTCTGAACGGAGAAAAGGTATTTTCAGTGATACGAATGACAGTGGGTAGTCAATAAACAGGCAAGGTCTTCGAGTGGAAATCGGTTATCATGGGAAGTGAAGGAGCAATCGCCCTCAAAGTTCAAGTCCACAAACCAACCACCTCATTTTAAACTGACAAGATTTTCTTTAATTTGAAACAGGGGCAGAAAATCTCATTTGTTTCGGAGAAACCCACCGTAAGGAAAGGCAAGCACCAGACAGGTATGACCGTAAATTTTCAAGACCCTCATAGAAAATGGGAGCTAGTTTAAATTTCAAAACAAGCATGAATAGCATAATTTAGCATAGATGTATCCAAAAGGAATATAAGTTGGCTTCAAAGTTTGCATGTTTAGGATATGATCCAATTAGGAGTTTTTAGGACCCTCCTAGAAAATGGGACCTAGTTTAAATTTCAAAACAAGCATGAATAGCATAATTTAGCATAAATGTATCCCAATGGAATATAAGTTGGCTTCAAAGTTTGGATGTTTAAGATATGATTCAATTAGGATTTTCAGGATCCTCCTGGATAATAGGATTTAGCTTTAAGATTTCCATTAGATAGCAAGATTTAGTCTAAGTGTTGTTGTAGGGCAATATAATTTAGCCGTAAAATTGTCACTCTTAAGATAAGACTTGATTTTTGATTGTCATGACCTTCCTGGATAATAGGACGTAGTTTAAGACCCTCTTAGATAACATGACTTAGCGGAAGTATTACCTTTAGAAGATACAACTTAGATCTATAATTATCGTTTAATTAAGAGTTGTCACGACCTCCCTGGATAATAGGACTTAGCTTTCAAATTCTTAATAATAGTTGGTAGGATGATTCAGTTTAAAACTCACCTATGTGCTCAGCTACCAAACAGGGGCAGAAAATTTCCTTTCTTTTATCTATTTTTGTTGTAATCAGGTACCCGCTTGGAGAACAGGGAGAAAAAGTTCAAATTCATCAGTCAAGAGCCCGCCTGGAGAGCAGGGAATACATTTCAAGTCAGTAGTCAAGAGCCCGCCTGGAGAGCAGGGAATACATTTCAAGTCAGCAGTCAGGAGCCCGCCTGGAGAGCAGGGAATACATTTCAAGTCAGCAGTCAGGAGCCCGCCTGGAGAGCAGGGAATACATTTCAAGTCAGCAATTAGGAGCCTGCCTGGAGAGCAGGGAATATATTTCAAGTCAGCAGTCAGGAGTCTGCCTAGAGAGCAGGGAATATATTTCATGTCAGCAGTCAGGAACCCACCTGGAGAGTAGGAATACATTTCAAGTCAGCAGTCAGGAGCTCGCCTAGAGAGTAGGGAATACATTCAAGTTTAGCAATCAGGAGCCCGCCTGGAGAGCATAGGAATACATTTCAAGTTCAGCAATCAGGAGCCTACCTGGAGAGTGTGGGAATATATTTCAAGTTCAGTAATCAGGAGCCTGCCTGGAGAGTATGGGAATGCATTTCAAGTTCAGCAGTCAGGAGCCCACCTGGAGAGCACGGGAATACAATTCAAGTTCAGTAGTCAGGAGCCCACCTGGAGAGCACGGGAATACAGTTCAAGTTCAGTATTCAGGCGTCCACCTGGAGAAAGGGAAATCATCTCAAAATACAGTTCAAGTTCAGCAGTCAGGCGTCCACCTGGAGAAAGGGGAAGCATCTCAAAGTACCATTCAAGTTCAGCAATCAGGCGTCCACCTGGAGAAAAGGAAAATATCTCAGATTACAATTCAAGTCAGCAACAAAAGAAGCTCGCGGCAAGAATGCGAGTCAACAGTCCGAAGTGATCAACAGAAGTTAGTCACAATAAAGAAAAAAGAGAAAAGCAAGAATTTAATCCAAATGCAGAAGTTGATGAAAGATAAGAGCTTCTCAAGACATGACTGAGGTCACAAGCTTTGCATGTTCCGTCTTGGTTTGAAAAGCTGAAGAAGATTGAACCAACACCTGCGGCTAACAAGCATCAAGATTCATATAAGAGTCCGCATGAAGAACCAACCAAAACTCAAGATCAAGCATCAGAAGACTCATAGATAGGAATCTTGTAACTCGTAGCTGATAGGCTTAGTTAGTCTTTTTCAATTTTGATTTTGATGTAATAACGGGACCACGAACCGGAACCTCGACAACAACCTCACTCGACTTTCTCATCCTCTTCACAAACTCCATCACCGCATTCACGTCTGAACTACACGTGGCCTGATTCCTTTATAGCCAAGGATATGTAGGCAACTCAGATACTAGGGCTCGGTCACATTTTCCTTTCTTTTAGCTTTCGGTTTCCCTAAATAAGGGTCGGTTCAAAAAATCTGTCTAGTCGTTCTTTGTCTGAAAACTCTTCGCATTTTCAGTCAAAGAGGGGCAACTGTAGACATGTGATTTTTTTGACCCTCCTCGAAATTTCACCCATTTTAGCATGTAAATATTTAATTTAGGCTTAATATCTCTATTTCAACTAATTTTGACTCTTTTACTTTATTTCGTTACAAGAAATGAAAATTACAATCAATATTTTAGTTTACGTATCTTTCGTAAATTTAAATAAAAAATATACAAAAATAGTACCTTATCTTTATTTTTATATAATCTTGAAAACACAAAAAGTAGTCTTATGTTTTATAGTTTAGTTCAATTAATTAAAATTAGTTTTATATTTTTATAGTATAATTGTACATAATTTTAGAAGGAGAAGTTAGTTTTAGGTTGGTTTATCTCGTCTTTATAAATCTTGTAGTCCATTTTTTTTCTTTCTTTTCTTTGGCCCAATTCCTTAGCCCATAATTCCTAGGTCCATACCCCTAACCTAATTGCTACCCCTATAAAATAATGCCTAAATCCTTAACCTAGGGACACACCTAGATACAACAGCTATTACCGTGAAAAACAAAAGAATACACAGTCGCAGAATCCCAAAATACTTCGACGTTCTCTGTTCAAAAAGAGAACCAGTGACAACTCAATTTCATTGAACAACTCCAACTTTGCAAAACTAGTATTTTGGTACTAGTGGACTAGAAAATTCATATTTTCTTGAGCCCTTTTACTAATTTTGGCTTCTAGGTATTGCTCACATAGACAAACGCAGTCGTTTCTCCATCTCTCGTTCATCGGAGTCCACACCCGATCAGCCACGGGTATCGATTTTGAAAGCTGTTGAGGGTGGTCAATTTTGTGGAGTTGCTATTCGAGTTTTCTGGTCATATTTCGCCGTCCTTGTCAACGCCCCCTTTTTCTCGCGAAATCGAGTTTACGACATTTGGGAACATAACTCTATTCCCGTTTGGGAATTGGGTTTTTGGAATTGAAGAGTCGCCACCTAATGATTAAGTGCATTAGGACACTAAGTGTTTTGAATTTTGAAAACTAGAGTTCGGGTAAGGGCTAAAAATTATCTCGAGGGAAAGGTTTTAGGCACCCCTCAAGATCCACTAGTGTGGTTCCTGGCCATGCTATGTTGTGACTTTAATGGTAAACAAGTATACAAATAAATTTACACATAAGGGTTACAAATAAGCATGTTGAAGTCTGTAATTTTTTGGGAGGAGGGTCTAAATGCAGAAAATTAGTCAAGCCACTAAGCAAGTAAAGGGGAATTTAAAAGGGGTAATGCAATGAAAAGGGGTTTTAAGTAGTTAAAAGACAAAATTTATTAGTAGTAAAACTAAGTTACATGAAGGAAAAGGGGTCCTGGGTTATTAAATCAGATGGATCATCCACACAACACCGGTAACCAATTGTACGCGTAGTATTATCATGTGATCATCATCTCCATGTCTACCCTTCCCACCCCGTTAAGGTATTAAGCGTGAAAAGGTGTCGTCACCTACATCATGCTATTACCCGTCCCACCTATCAGTCCTGAAGGCTTTTAGGACTACTAATCCTAAAGGGAGGAAGCTTGGCTTTTCAGAGGTTTAAAAAGGTTAAAATACTAAGGCGTCAGGCAAAACACGTAAAACAGTTATGGGAGCACAAAAAGAATTAAGGCTCAGATAAACCTCCTTTAATCCCAGAAATCATGTAGTTTAGCACGTCTTACATATACTGATTAGGTCCAAATTATACTTAACGTTAGGCAGGCTGATTCATCACAGATTTTCAGATAAGAAGTCCACATTAGGCCCGCCTGGCTGTAATTTATCAAAGACTGACGTAGTTATAGTTTTTACTCTAAGGCTTGCCTTGGTGAGACCTATAGGCATGATATCTACAGGTTTCAGAAATAAAGAAATAAACTGATTACAGAAAGTTGCCAGTTTTTAATGGAGCTGATAAGACATTACTACTGATAGATTAAGCTTAAAACGAGTGATTCTGATTTGGTTGATAGTTCCTATAGGCATGCTTTCTAGCGTTGTTAATTTAAAACACTTTTTACAAGCGTAGTAGGAGTGTAGAAATCTTACGAGCATGGTATCTAGAATGCAATTGATTATTATTTGACCTATAACTGTTTGCCTAATGATAGATGCATAAATGCAGAATCTTAAAGACATGGTCTCTACACGCAGAGTTCTTATGAGCATGATATCTATATGATATGCAGAGTTCTTATGAGCACGATTTCTATACATGAAAGTGCAGAATACCTATGAGCATGATTTCTATATATGAAAGTGCAGGATTCCTATGAGCATGATTTCTATATGATATGCAGAGTTCCTATAAACATGGCTTTTCTACGTATGAAAATGCAGAAATTCAAAGAAAAACTCCTATAGGCAGGATATCTATATTCATGCATACATAAATAACCCTCCCCTTTCTTTACTAAAGCCCCATAAGTTATTACAAATTTATTACAGACCAAATGAATCAAACAGAAAAATAAAATTACATTAGAATTTTAAGCTACATCCAAAGAGCCTAATTCAAACTCAAGGTCTACCAATACGAGATGAACCAACTTCCGGGATTAGGTTCCAAAGCCTCTCTCTTGTCTGGAGTGTGTCAAAGATCCAAGGAGTTTCAAGAATTCCAAGCAATGCTTACACCCAGATATCATTATAGAACTGGATTAAAGTGCAGTGTGTAAGTGCAATAGAGGGAATTAAGGGGATGTCAAAGCAGACTGGTGGTCATGCCCAGCAACATGGAGTGCTGGCACACTCCTGACCAGCCTACTAGCCAAACATTGGAGAGTCAGGACCTATTGAAGGTCAAGCCATGGCCTGGGCAGTAATTAGGATACTGGTAGGCCAAGGCCTTAACTCAACACATAGAAGGGATTAGGGGTAGGGATTCATATGGGAATAGAAGGAAAGAAAGAAAAATGCGTAGCATAAGTTACAGAATATGAACATCAAACCAAACAAAAGAATGAAACTACAGAACAAACACATAGGGATGAGGCAAAAAATTTAAATAAAAGACAAACCAGTTTCAGAAAAAGACAAGCAAAAGAAAGCAGAAGTCTTGCAAATAGGCCACAGTACAAACAACAAGAGAGAATACTTTTGTGTGTGAGTGTGAGTTCAGAAAAAGACTCGAGTGTTCCTCCTTTTGTTAATAAAAAAGCAGGTATTTATAGTGTGAGAAACATGCAGAAATAAGGTAAGGACTGTAATTCAGACATAATTGGAGGAATATGTGTCTATTAAAATCAAATCAGTATCAAAGAGTTCCTTTAATAAAGCAATTAACCCAAACGTTAGCATGCGAGTGTTAAATAAGGAAAGAAATCACATAGGGCTGGACATGACCAATAAGGAAATATTTTCAACACAGTACGAGTACACAATAGGTAATAGAGTTTAGGTTCATTAGACCTTAATTAAGGAAAGGTCTGTAAGAATCCCATACTAATGTAATTAAGGTAATGGGATCAAATCAACTTAAGTAGAAAGGTAGGGTCGAAAGTTCAAAGGAAAGTATTTCAACAAGTCCAAGAAACAAGGGAAATCAATACAATAAGAAAAGAATCAATTACAAGAATGCAATTAAAAAGATTTGAAATCAGTCCACAATCAAAGGTTATTTTGAGAGGAAAATTTAACCTATAAAGAGTGCATAAACATTAAGCATGCGAGGCTGGATTTAAGACAAAGAAGAGTATCATGCAATCAAAAATCAGTGAGTAGAGGACTATAGGAACATGGTAGTCATCTCAGAGAAGAGGAAATATTAGATAGCATGCAAAAGGTCAAGTAAAAGGTCTTATAGAGTTTAGCAAGCGGTCAGAATCGTATGAAGAAACAAAGTTGACGCAAAGATTTTAAAACTCAGTCGAGCAGTAGAGGAAACAACTTCAGGAACTCAAATAGGTCCAAAGAAACTAGGGTTTTGAAATCAAACACGTTCAGAAATAAAAAAACAAACAAATCACGTAACAAGTAGCCTTAAAAACTCGAATAAACCCAAATTCTAGGGGTTTTTACCATTAATCAAGTCTAGAGATGAAAATAAGTAAGTGAGGCAAAAATAACAATGAAATAAGTGCAGAAATCATAAAGGAACACGTACTTCCCAGTCGAAGAAACTCAAGAAAACATAATAAAAGAACAATCATGCAAATACAGTAGAAGAACTCGTAAGGACAATGTAGAAGAAACACAGTAGAAGAAATACATAAAAATCACAGTAGAGCATGTTAAAAATCACAGAAACCCTAAATCAGAGAAGGTGAAAGGTTAAAAAGCAAAGTTTTGAAAGAACCTTTTGAGAAAACGTTTGAGACCTTAAGATAAACACAGATCTAGAACAGATCTAGAGAAATCAGAGAACCTCGAAAGGTTAAGGTTTCAGAAGAAACCTAGAAGTGAGAAAGGCCTGGAAAACTCGTGGATCTAAGCCGGAGAAGTTAGACTCAGGCTCGAACGACCATGATACGCCGGAGTAAAGCTGGAGACGACCATGGAACCCTGAGTCGAAGGAAACCTGGGTAGAGATCTTCAAGGTCAAGCCTTGAAATTTCAGAAAACCGGTGTATAAGAGCACCAGGGGGTGGGTGTAAGATCCCCATAGCTTTGGTGGCCATAGATTCCGGTGAACCTCCTGCCTGAGACGACAAGAGGCGACTAGGGTTTGAGAGAGTGGAGGGTTTCAGAGGCGGCGATTGGTGAGAAATGAGGTAGGGTAATGGGGTCGTTTGAATTAAAAAGGGAAAGGGATGAGGGGAGCCGTTGATCTAAAAGATCAACGGCTATGATTAAATGGGTTAAACGGGGACCGAGTTTAGGTATGATAGGAAAGGGTATGGGTCGGGTTATAATAAAATTGGGTTGTGGGATTTTGGGGTTGAGATTGGGGATCCAATCTGGGACTAAAAATTGAAATGAATGGGACTAGTATTTAAATAGCCAATTTTCTTTGTTTAATTTTATAAAAATAGTAAAAAATGACTTTGAAAGAAAATCAAGAGCACTGAACCCCTTAATAATTCATAAATATTAATTGAAAAATACTGAAACTAATCTTATAATTATAAAATACTATTAATCGTAAAATAGGCTATAATTGCAATTATATGCAATGTAGCTTTCAAAATACCAAATAAATTTGTAAAAATATGCAAAAATTACCTTAATTATATTTTGGTATAAATATGAGAATAAAATAAATTATTTATGAAAAATGATAATTTTGAAAATAATGATTGGACTTGTACTGCTAAAATAGACAGTAAATTAATTTTAAAAATCCTTAAAAAATGGAAAAAATATTAGAACACTTGGGTATGCTTATATATGCATATACATGTTATTTTGAAAGTATTTTACATATATAAAAATATAGGAAAAAATTGGGTATCAACAGTCGTCTCATTTTAACTGTTGTAATTCGCCGAATGTTTAATTGAAAGTTTTGACATGCTCATCTTTTTAATCCTCCTTATTTCATTAACGGAAGATGTTTCTGAGCTAGTTTATATACTAGCCTGTGATGCAATTTTCTCGTGGATTTTAATGATTTTTCATTTTTTTGGCGTGTTTGGCTGAAACTCGTTTAGGTGTGAATTGGGAAAATTTTGACGAGTGCTTAATTTTCTTTGACATGCTCTATTTCGACACTTTGCTGAAGAAAGAAATAAAATTATTAATATCACTTATAGAGAGGGCAAGTATTGGACATGACTTAAAAGTTTATTTAAGGATTTGCTTAACCACAATAATAACTTATGGACTATATATTCTAAGACTAAACATGGTTATAGCATTTAATGTATTACTTGTCTCTGTAAATGAGATACCATCGTTAATAGATTTAATTCCATCTGTACGGTTGGCTTATTTCTAGGAAGTTGTTTTCTTTTTGTTTTTATTTGTTCTTGTTTGCTAAGGCTGATGCTATTTTGGCTGAAATTGGTCGACGAGATGTATCCAATCGCGATGTTCCTCTCGTAGTTTGTTAGGCGCGTTAATTAAATAATTGTCATAGCTACGGGTACGGTTCCTGTGGCGTAATTGTGATATTTAATCCCTAATTAGTTGAATATGAATACCAGTAGTTCATTTAGTTGAATGTTTTTCCTTTAGAATTCGAGGCGTGCCATTTAGCGAATTTTCATGGCCTTTGCAAAGTTACACACGCGTGGGTTTTTTAGGCGCGTTATTTTAATAATTTACCTTTCTAAACTCGGGTGCATATTTATGTGACCCAAATCCAAATCTCAACGTTAGATAAGATATGTTACGGACTGTGGGTGCAATTATGTGACGCGGTTCGAAACATATTTTAAATAACGTTGCAATCTTCCTTTAATTAATTAAATAAAAGCGGTTAAAGAGTTAAAATTGCACATATGTTCAAAATATTTTAAAATCAGATAATTAGGCCAATTATAACAGTTGAGGGACCGTGCTAGAACCACGGAACTCGGGAATGCCTAACACCTTCTCCCAGGTTAACAGAATTCCTTACCCGGATTTCTTGTTCGCAGACCGTTAAATAGAGTCATTCTTTTCCTCGATTCGGGATTCAAATCGGTGACTTGGGACACCATAAATCTCCCAAGTGGCGACTCTGAATTCCTTAATAAATAATCCCGTTTCGATTATCACTTTAAGTTGGAAATAACTCCCTTTATTATACCCTTTATGGGGGTGTAGGTAAAAAGGAGGTGTGACATATATAAAGAAGCTAAAACGTACGTAATGAATACAATGTTTTGTTGTTTGGTGGTTGGTTAGAGAGTAAAATAAATTTGTTAGAAAAATAATGTTTATGATACTCTCCTCACTCCCTTCCTCCAAATCCCTATGTTTTCTTTGCTCTCACTATTAGAAACGAGAGAATTGAGAGAAATGCACAAATTGATTTGGAGGGGAAAATCCCAATTTTCTGTTCTTCTGTAAATGTGACTGTACCATGTATTTATATACACAGTGTATGCTAATAAGCTAGTAACCGACCTAACTACTCCACTACCTCCACTAATGACATAAATATCCTTGGAAGCTTCTAGATATAATACCCTAATATTTAATAGCAAACTAGGTTATATCTTTGCCTTTCCCTTTGAAGTGAGCCTCCACCTTCAACTCATCAGTGAAACTTGAATCACTCGAATCACTGTCAACAAACCCCCTCAAATTGGAGGATGAAGAACAAACCCCCAACTTTCCAAGAATAGCACGATGTTGAGAACCAGAAAGGGATTTAGTGAACAGATCGGCCAATTGGGAGGGAGTGGGAACAAAAGAAAGGGAAATGAGCCCAGCTTGGAACTGTTACCGGACAAAGTGGCAATCGAGCTCCAAATGCTTGGTACGTTAATGAAAGACGGAGTTTTTGGCAATGTGGATGGCGGCTTGACTATCAGAAAGAAGAGGAACAAGAAGAGAAGGGGAAGCAGAAAGGTCGTCCAAAAGACGGACGAGCCAAGTATGTTCAGCGATAACACGCCGCATAGAACGATACTCATCTTCGGTGGATGATAAGGAAATGGAAGGTTGTTTCTTGGACTTCCACGACACTGGGCTACCACCTAAGGTGATGTAGAAACCACAAACGGAACGACAAGACTCAGGACAAAAGCCTTGTTAGAGTCACAAAAGACGACCAGGTCCAAGAAAGGAGAAGCAGTAAGAAAAATGCCCACACCAGGATCATTGAGGAGATAACGAAGGTAGTGTTTAGCAGCGGAAAGGTGAGGAATACGGGGATCTTTCATAAATTGGCTAAGGTGCTGAGCGGCAAAAGAAAGATCCAGCCGAGTGTAGGTTAAAAATTTGAGTTTACCAAGTAGACGACGATAGATAGTAGGATCAAAAAGAGGCTCACCAACACCAGAGGTCAACTTGGTAGAAGGGTTAAGGGATGATGAAACAGGAGGAAGACCAACACACTCAAATCCAGCAAGAAGTTCAAGGGCAAACTTGCGTTGAGTCAAAATCAGACCTTGAGGCTCCCTCAGAACTTCCATGCCCAAAAAAAAATATAAGTTCCCCAAATCTTTAATTTTAAAATTCAGCATCGAGAAATTGTTTAAGTTCAGTCAACTCTTGTAGGTTATTACCTGCTAGGAGAATATCATCAGCGTATACTGCAACTAAAGAAACTGAATCTCCAGACTTTTTATAAAAAAAGGGAATAGTCATCGAGCGAGTGAGAGAACCCCTTAAATTTTAAAGCAACTGTCAAACGAGTATTAAGTTAGGATTTTAACATGTTTTATGGCCCTACTTGCCTATGCTTTGATCATATATTGGTACAAAATAGTCCCCATAGGCTCACAGGTTGTGCTTGTTTGTAGGTTTGATCGACAAAGTGACAAAATATCAAAGATCGGCTCAAAAAGAAGTGAAACCTGCTCAATTATCAAAGACCAAGAAATCTAAAGGAAGAAGGCCTAGTGCAGACCGCACAAAGTGGTATGCAGCCGTACTAGGAGATTCAGAGAGTTGACAAACTCGGCTCAAGGGCACTATAGTCGCTGTACATATCTTGCGGTTCGCTATCAGAGCTTCCCGGCCACACTACCATTATGTGTTGTCCGCGGTCAAGAGATTCAGAGAGCTACAATTTTTCCAAGACAATGCAATGCGGTCCGCAGTCGTTATTGTGCGGACCGCGCCAACTCCCTCCGCGGCCGCGGTCCATTCTACGCGGTTAGCAGAGTCCAAGTTTAGAGAAGCCAAAGTTGAAGTCAAGGAGCCCAGTGCGGAAATCGTCCATTTAGTATGGCCTGCACTGACTCCGCATGAGTATTTTTGTTCAGTTTTTCTAGCTTAGTATAAATAGAACATTTTACCATTTTTAGGCCATCTGTTATTTTCCAGACTTGGGTTGCGCTCGTGAGAATACTTTTGTAGCGATTTTTGGCATCTTAACTTTAAATTAACAATAGATTCTTGCAATTTAATTTAGTATTTAGTTATTATGTCTTGTTATTCATCTATTTCTTCATTTTTTTGTCCAAGCATGAGTAGCTAAACCCATTAGCTAGGGTTGTGGCTCAACCTTAGTATGGGTAATCGATGTGTGTTGCCATCTAGGGTTAGATTGACTATGAGTGTTTGCTATTTGGGTTGATTTTATGTTTTAATTTAGAATTTGTGGTTGCAAGCATTGATTCAAGCTTTGTGGGTTTAACTCCTCTTGAGAAAGAGAGTCTATGACCCCAAAAATTGACCCAACAAGGAACTAGGATGGACTCATGAGAAATGATAGTCCCAATTAACAGGTAAAATCTCGAGAGAGTAATCACCCTACTTGAACCCTAGTTGCTTGTCCTAATGTGCCTACCCATTTGGTCTCGAGAGATTCAATTGGGAAAAATCACTCTCTCTACCGAGAGGTGTGAGAGTGGGTAAAATCGTGCAATGGTTATAGCGTAAGCCCCAAATATGTCAACCGAATCTTAGTAGCATCTACCCGTCAATTAGCCACCTAGGTGATGTCACGACCCTAGTGCCCTTCTCCCCATTAGATACAACTTTAACAATCATCTTGTAGCTTAATTTAGTTTCATATTAGTAGTTTGATAATAGTAGTTATAATTGAAAACCCCAAAAATGAAAAGAAGTTCATCTAAGAGCACACACTCACCTATATCCTAAGTAGATACCCGAATTCCCTTCTAGCTCCCTGAGGATTCGATCCCGACCCTCATATCGGGTAAAAGCTATTGTGACCCTCGTCTCCTACTCTTTAGTAGCGGGTAGTTGGAAGCGATCACTTTTTTGCACCGTTGCTGGGATGCTTACGGTTTTTGGCTATCTAATTAGTAGTTTTGTGTGTTGCTCTTTTTTACTTCTTATTTACTAATTTTGTTTGTGTCTATTACTCAGGTACAAATGGCTCTCAATGCAAACGACCCTCTTGGTAACATGAATGCGGGGGAGGAGGTAGAAGACCTTGAGCAACAAGAGGTTCATATTTTACCTCAAGTTCATCGTAGAGGCCGTCAGGCCAATGCAAATGACAACAACAATATTCCAGACCCTCCTCCGCCACCACCAAGAGTGGCTCCAATAGTGCTCCCAAATCAAGGATATGCGAGCGCCATCATTCCTCCCCGAATCCGGGTGGGGAACTTTCAAATCACAAATGTCATGTTGACCTTGCTCGAGAAATGAGGATATTTTACAGGTGCCTCCGATCAAAATGCCTACAAGCACTTGAAGGGGTTCGTAGATACATGCTGGGGGAGCAAGCAAACAAACGTGTCTGAGGATGCATTGAGATTGAGGCTTTTCCCGTTTTCTCTTCGGGGTAAAGCATTGGATTTGTTAGAAAGGCTCCCCAATCATTCCATCACAATATGGGATGAATTGGCGGACAAGTTTATTTCCAAGTTCTTTTCGCCGAGTCACATGGCGGAGCTTCAGGATGAAATTTTGGCTTTAAAGCAAGAGCCAACGGAACCCTTGCATGAAATATGGGAGAGATTTAGAACAATGATGAAAGAGTGCCCAAACAACAATATGACCGAGGTAATGATTCAACAAACTTTTTATCGGGGAATCAACACCACTAATAAATGCATTGTGAACCAATTGGCCGGTGGCAACTTTATGAAGCTTCCTTACAATGAAGCTTGCAATATTTTTTATGAGATGGCCGACACTTCTTCGGCTTGGCAAAGTAGGGCCAATTTTCCTCAAGGCGACCATACGGTGATCCATTTGCACAAGGAGTTGCATGACCATGGTCAAGCTATTACCGAGATTACTACTACTATGAATCAATTGGCTTAGGCGCAATTACAACAAGTCCAAGATCCCCGCCAAGTCAATGCCATGGAAGGAGTGAATATGCTTAAGAAAAGGCAAAGAGGGCAACAATCTCAAGGAAATTGTGATCAATATGATGATGGTGGTGGTTTTTCAAATGAGTGTTATGACGAGCAAAACGAAGAGGTTCAATACATCAACAACTACCAAGGCAATCGAGGCAATTCTTCAAATCAACAATGGCGACCCTAAGGAAATTGGGGCAATCAACAAGGTGATAGTAATTGGAACAACAACAATCAAGGCGGAAATTGGGGGAACAACAATCAAGGAAATAAAGGGTATTGGAATGCAAATAACAACAATAGTCAAGGCGGGTGGAATAACAATGGAAATCAAGGAAATCGGGGGCAAGGTTTTCAAAGGTCCCCGATGCATCAACAACCGAACAATCTGCCTCCGTTTCAATCTCAAGGGTCTAGTTCTTCGGGTAATGATATGGGGAGAATAGAAATGATGTTTGAACAAATGATGATGAAGAACCAAGACTTCGATGCTCAATTAGCTTCCCACAATACCTCTATTCGGAATTTGGAGGTTCAATTAGGCCAAATCTCTCAATCGTTGAATACTCGACCTAAGGGTGCTCTACCAAGTGATACGGTAGTGAACCTGAAGGGAGGTAACAATCATGTGATGGTTCTTACAACAAGAAGTGGGAGAGGCGGTGATGTGCATGCCTCGAAAGAAAATCAAGTTGTGGATGATGACATTGGGTTCCAAGAAGATGTGAGTGCTTTGATTATTGAAGATGTGGTTGAGACAAATATGAACAATGAGGTGAGGATAGATATTGATGAGGCTGAGGTGGAAACACAAGATGTCATGAACTTATCTAGGGAACACGTGATTGATATGACCGAGCCGGTGGTGCCCAAAGCCAAGGCACCTTTTCCTAGACCACCTCCATCTTATCCTCAACGGTTAACAAAGAAAAAGAGTGACAATCAATTTAAAAAGTTCATAGATATGATGAAGAGCCTTACAATCAACGTGCCTTTGGTGGAGGCACTTGAACAAATGTCGGGCTATACAAAGTTCATGAAGGATTTGGTCACAAAGAAGCGCTCCATGGATTATGAAACAATAAAAATGACTTACCAAGTTAGTGCAATAGTGCATTCTATGGCCCCGAAACTTGAAGACCCCGGAGCTTTTACTATTCCTTGCACTATCGGTAGTGTGGATTTTGCCAAGGCCCTTTGTGATTTGGGGGCTAGAATAAATTTGATGCCTTATTCGTTCTTCAAGACTTTGGGAATCGGACAACCTAGGCCAACCTCAATGAGACTTCAAATGGCGGATTGGTCGCTGAAGCGGCCTTTGGGTATAATTGATGACGTACTTGTCCGGGTGGACAAATAAGTGGACTTTGAAGTCTCGATTATTCTTGGGAGGCCTTTCTTAGCAACGGGGAAGGCTTTGGTTAATGTTGAAGCGAGTTAGCTAACTTTCCGAGTGGGAGATGAAAAGGTGGTTTTCCATGTTTGCAAATCCATGAAGCAGCCCAATAGCACCGAGGTGTGCTCATTTGTGGACATAGTCACAGCTGTGATTGTAGATGACACAAGTGCCATGATCAACGTGGAGGATCCCCTTGAGGCCGTGCTACTAAATCTTGATGACAATGATGATGCAAGCCGGGTGGAGTGTGTTAATGCTTTACATGGGATGGGCTCTTATTCCAATGAACCTAGAAAGTTGTCCTTCGATCTTGAAAACCAGAAAACTCGACCAACAAAACCATCAATTGAGGAGCCACCGGTGTTGGAGTTGAAGCCACTTCCTGCACATCTCAGGTATGAATTTTTGGGCTCTAGTTTGACTCTTCCAGTTATTCTTTCTTCTTGGCTTACTAACTTGCAGGTTGATGCCACTTTGGAGGTGCTTCAAAGGCGAAAAAGGGCAATAGTATGGACTCTGGCGGACATTTAGGGAATAAGCCCCACATTTTGCATGTATAAAATTATCTTGGAGGATGATGCAAGGCCTTCCTTAGAACATCAAAGGAGGCTAAATGAAGCAATGCAAGAGGTGGTGAAGAAAGAAGTGATCAAGTGGCTTGATGCGGGTGTGGTGTATCCAATTTTCCGATAGCTCATGGACTTCTCCGGTCCAATGTATGCCAAAGAAAGGAGGGATGACGGTGGTGACAAATGATAACAATTAACTTATTCCCACTCGGACCATTACCGGGTGGAGAGTTTGTATGGACTACCAGAAACTCAATAAGGTAACCCGCAAGGATCATTTCCCCTTGCCATTTCTCGATCAAATGCTTGATCGCCTTGCAGGGCGAGCTTTCTATTGCTTTTTGGATGGGTATTTGGGCTATAATCAAATCTTAATTGACCCGGAGGACCAAGAGAAGACCACTTTTACATACCCCTATAGTACATTTGCTTTCTCCCGGATGCCATTCGGGTTGTGCAATGCTCCGGCAACCTTCCAACGTTGCATGATGGCTATTTTCACCGACATGGTGGAAGACATATTGGAGGTCTTCATGGATGATTTTAGTGTGGTTGGTGATTCCTTTGAAGAATGCTTGGTAAATTTGGATAGAGTCTTGGCCCGATGTGAAGAAACTAACCTTGTTCTCAATTGGAAAAATGCCATTTTATGGTTGAAAAAGGGATAGTGTTGGGTCACAAGATTTCTAAGCATGGGATTGAATTATACAAGGCTAAGATCGAGGTGATTTCAAGGCTCCCTCCCCCCACTTCTGTCACGGGTGAGGAGTTTTCTTGGGCATGCCGGGTTCTACTGGCGGTTTATCAAAGATTTTTCGAAGGTTGTGAATCCCCTTTGCAAGTTGCTAGAGAAAGATGCTAAGTTTGTTTTTGATGAAAAATGCATGGAGGCCTTTGAACTTTTAAAGCACAAGTTGACCACAACTCCTATCATCACCGCACCTAATTGGAGTTTACCCTTTGAACTAATGTGTGATGCAAGTGACGTTGCGGTGGGGGCGGTGTTAGGTCAACGTGTTAACAATAAAGCGTCCCTTGGGCATAATTGATGATGTTCTTGTTCGTGTTGATAAATTCATATTGCCAGCGGATTTTGTGATATTGGACTGCGAGGTGGATTTTGAGGTGCCAATTATTCTTGGAAGACCTTTCCTAGCTACGGGGAAGGCGTTGGTTGATGTGGAAGCAGGGGAGTTGAAATTCCGTGTGGGAGATGAGAAAGTGGTATTTCATGTTTGCAAATCAATGAGACAACCTAATAGCATGGAGGTGTGTTCTTTTGTGGACATTGTCACAGCTGTGATAGTGGATGACACAAGTCCTTGATAAATGTTGAAGATCCTATTGAGGTCGTGCTTCTTAACATGGATGTCAATGATGATGCTGTTAGAGTGGAGTTCGTGAATGCATTGCATGGTATGGGTTCATACTCCTATGAGGCTAGAAAGCTATCTTTGGATCTTGAGAATCGCAAAAGTCCACCAACCAAGCCATCGATTGAGGAGCCACCGGTGTTGGAGTTGAAATCACTTCCTCCACACCTTAGGTATGAATTATTGGGTTCAAATTCCACTTTACATGTTATTCTTTCCTCTTGCCTAACTAACATGCAGGTTGACGCCACTTTGGCGGTTCTTCAAAAGTGCAAAAAGGCGATTGGATGGACATTGGCCGATATTTGGGGGATAAGCCCCGCATTTTGCATGCACAAGATCATTTTGGAGGAGGATGCAAGGACCTCTCTTGAACATCAAAGAAGATTAAATGAGGCGATGCAAGAAGTGGTAAAGAAGGAGGTTATCAAGTGGTTAGACACCGGTGTGGTTTACACGATCTCGGATAGTTCATGGACCTCTCCGGTCCAATGTGTGCTAAAGAAGGGTGGAATGACGGTAGTGACCAATGCTAAGAATGAGTTGATTCCTACTCGGACGGTTACGGGTTGGAGAGTGTGTATGGACTATAGGAAGCTTAACAAGGTGACAAGAAAAGATCATTTCCCACTACTATTCCTTGACCAAATGCTCGATCGTCTTACGGGTCGGGCCTTTTATTGTTTTCTAGATGGCTACTCGGGGTACAATCAAATTCTAATTGTCACATAGGATCAAGAAAAGATGACCTTTACATGTCCTTATGGCACGTTCTCTTTCTCGAGAATGCCTTTTTGACTGTGTAATGCCCCGGCGACCTTCCAAAGGTGTATGATGGCAATCTTCACCGATATGGTGGAGGATATCGTGGAGGTCTTCATGGATGATTTCAGCGTGGTTGGGGATTCATTTGAGGAATTTTTGGTGAACTTTGGATAGGGTATTGGCGAGATGCGAAGAAACTAACCTTGTGCTCAACTGGGAGAAATGCCACTTTATGGTGGAAGAGGGTATTGTATTGGGTCACAAAATCTCAAAGCAAGGAATTGAAGTTGATAAGGCAAAAATTGAGGTCATTGAGGCTCCCTCCCCTACTTCTATCAAAGGGGTGAGGAGTTTTCTTGGTCATGTCGGGTTCTACCGGCGATTCATTAAAGACTTCTCGAAAATTGTGAACCCACTTTGCAAATTGTTGGAGAAGGATGTCAAGTTTATCTTTGATGAGAAGTGCATGAAGTCTTTTGAGCTATTGAAACACAAGTTGACCACAACTCCTATCATCACCGCACCTAATTGGGATTTGCACTTTGAACTTATGTGCAATTCAAGTGATGTGGTGGTAGGTGCGGTGTTAGGTCAACGGATCAACAAGATGTTCCACCCCGTGTATTATGCTAGCAAAACAATTAATGAAGCCCAAAGAAACTACATGGTGACGGAAAAAGAGCTATTGGTGATTGTGTTTGCTATGGAGAAGTTTCGACCTTATCTTATGGGGGCGAAGGTGATCATACACACGAACCATGCAGCCCTCCGGTATTTTATGACAAAGAAGGATTCGAAAGCAAGATTGATGAGGTGGGTGTTACTCCTTCAGGAATTTGACCTAGAGATTGTGGATAGCAAGGGAAGCGAGAATCAAGTTGCGGACCATTTGTCCCGGTTAGAGGAAGAGGGGAGGCCATGTGATGGTATTGAGATAAATGATACATTGCCTGACGAGCAGCTTCTTTCCATTTCTATGTGTGATATACCTTGGTTCGCGGACATCGCCAACTTCATTGTGACCGGTAATGTCTCGTGTAAGCTCTCTTCCAACCAAAGGAAGAAACTCAAGCAGGATAGCTTGGATTTCTATTGGGATTATCCGTATTTGTTTAAAATTTGCACGGATGGGGTGATAAGAAGATGTGTACCGAAAGGTGAACAAATAAGCATATTGGAGGCTTGTCACTCTTCTCCCTATGGTGGCCATCATGGGGGGTGAGGACGGGTTCAAAGGTTTTGAGTTGCGGCTTCTATTGGACGACATTGTTTAAAGATGCTAGTGACTTTGTGAAGATATGTGATGCATGCCAAAGAGCCGGCGGAATTTCAAAGAAGGATGAGATGCCTCTCAATACGATTCTCGAGGTGGATATTTTTTATGTTTGGGGCATTGATTTTATGGGCCCATTTGTGAGATCTTGTGGGAACACTTATATTCTCGTGGCGGTGGACTATGTTTCAAAGTGGGTTGAAGCTGCGTCTTTACCCAACAATGAAGCCCGGAGTGTTGTGAAATTCTTGAAAAAGAGTATCTTCACTAGGTTTGGCACCCCTCGTGCTATCATTAGTGATGGGGCATCCGACTTTTGCAACAAGGCTTTCGACTCATTGCTTGCTAAGTATGGAGTTAATCACAAAGTGACCACCCCCTATCATCCACAAGCTAGCGTTCAGGTAGAAGTCTTAAATCGGGAAATAAAGAGTATCTTGTCCAAGACGGTAAATGCTAATAGGACCGATTGGTCAAAGAAATTGGATGATGCTCTTTGGGCTTATCAGACAGCCTACAAGATTCCAATTGGTATGTCTCCATATCGGTTGGTGTTTCGTAAGGCTTGCCATCTTCCGGTGGAATTAGATCACAAGGCTATATGGGCGTTGAGAAAGTTAAACTTGGAATAGGATATTGCAGCCAATATCTGTGTTGAGCAATTAAATGAGCTTAATGAGTTTAGATTTCATGCCTAATCCAGCTCGACCTTGTATAACAAGATGAAGTACCTTCACAAAAAATATGCTCGGGAAAGGAATTCAAGGTTGCCGATATGGTTTTTCTTTTCAACTCCCGGTTGAGGGTATTTCTGAAAAAGCTCAAGTCAAAGTGGAGTGGCCCTTTTGAAGTGGTATTTGTGACTCCTTTTGGTGCTCTTGATCTCAAGAACAAGAATGGTGAAATATTTCGGGTCAATGGGCATCGTGTGAAGCACTACTTGGGAAAGTTTGATGACAGCCACGTGGTGGTACTCCTTCATTTGAAATGATGAGATGGTAACATGTGTCATGCCCCGACGTTAAATCAGACGCTTCTTGGGAGGCAACCCATGTCTTTTTCTATTTCTTTGATTTTCTTTGTAGACTAGGATTTTTGAGCTAATGGTTTGTGAGATGTTGCAGGGATAATGTTGAAGTAGTGCAAAACAAAAGTACAAAATAATAGGTCTCTGAAATTGCCAATGAGGCCGCGCTACATATTGGTGCGGTCCGCGCTGGCATGTGCAAAGGTGTCTAAGTCTCTGAAGTTATCAGCACGGCCGCGGTGCATTATTGCGTGGTCCGCACTAACAGGACCAACATTTCATGCTCTCTGAAGTTTCCCGCGCGGCCGCGTAGCATAACAGTGCGGTCCGCGTGGGAAGCCTGGTTCAATGCTGATATACACAAACGTAGCATGGACCGCGGTCACTTTTGTGCGACCGTGCTGGTAGGTAAGTTAGGGGACCCACAGTTTTATAAATAGAGACCCAAGGCCTCACTTCACCCTTTTCGCACTTTGACGTCCTGAGCCCTATTTCTACTATTCATCTCTGAGACTAATCTTGTGTGTTCGCATCAAGTGCTTTGATTCTTCATATTCCTGGTAACATTTCTTACAAGTGTCATTAATTAGTTTGCATTTTTTATTTTTGTTTGCTTCCCAGTAGTGTAGCTTCTTCTTTCTTCCCATATTTCTTAGGTTTAATGATTAGTTTAGCCTTCTTGTTAGTTTTAAATGCTGAGCATGATTTTCTATTTGGATAATTAAGTAGGGACAACTAGGACCCAAAAACTTGAACAAAAATGGTCAAAATTGTCAAACCCTAACTCAGTTCATGAATATGGCCCAACACGGCCGCGTGCCCTTTTTGCGTGGTCCGCGTTAGTTCTTCTGTTAGGCTTAACTTGTTACCAGCACGGTCACGTCGCACTTTTGCGTGGTCTGCACTGGCCCAACGCGGCCGCGGTGCATTTCAGTGTGTACCGCATTGGGAGATTCAGAGAGGTGTTGATGGAGGCCTATGCCCAGCGCAGTCGCATCCCACTTTAACGCGGTCCATGCTGCCTCCAGCGCGACTGCGTGACTATTTTGCATGGTCCGCACTCCTGTGTCCTGCTGAGTCCTGCTTCTGTGTTATGCAATCAACTGTGTCCTCCTCTTGTGTGATTCATCTATTCCACTGCATGTGCTTAAACTAACAATGTTAGATGCGTGTTTCTGTAGATCATGGTTAAACAAAGAGGCGGCAAACAAGTACAACAACCCGGGAGAGGTAGTGCCTCTTGAGGGGTTAAAGGAAATAAAGTAGCAAAACTCACTCCCCAAGCTAGGGAGAACATTAAAAAGGCCCGAAAACTAATAAAGGCTGCTGATAGAGTTGCCTCTCATTCTTTAGGGAGTGAGTATATGCCCTCCCAGAACATCTCCTCAAATTCGTTCCCACTCACATAACCGACCCACTCCAACTAGATGCTACTCCTCCACCTTCAGCCTCATCCAAAAGACCAGTCAATATAGTCTCGGATTCGTCTGATAAGTCCGCAGCAGGAAGTGGTGAACAATACTCCACCTCCCCCACAACTTCATTATTTGGGGAGAGTGCAGGCCATAGTGAGGGAGGTGAGCCTCAAGTTGGGGGAGTTGAAAGAACCAGAAATCCTGAAGCGTGGGAGGATAGATTTGTTAGTCAGCTGGCATTCCATAAATTTAGAGAGTGGTGGCCCTTGAAGAAGTTGATCCCGGAGAGAAGTTTTATTGACAAAGACCTTTTACCCCATAACCCGAACGTGCAAAAGGAGTTCCGAACTAGATATGGCTTGCGAATTTTTCAAGGAAAGATGTATTGATGCCAATGAACACATGGTGAGAGAATTTTACTGCAATGTTGCTCACATAGTCAAAGATACGAAGGTGACGAAGGTGAGAGATAAAATGGTGGTGTTTGATGTAAAGTCCTTAAATGAGTACTTGGGGTTCAAGGAGGAGGATGAGTCGCAGTATTTAGCTAAGTTGGCAATGGGTAAGGAAGTGCATCCTTAGTTGGCCAACTTCTTGGCAGTCCCAGGCACTATTCCAAAATGGTTGAAAGTAGGAGAGAAGATTTTCAGGAACACCTTCAACTTTGAGGCTAGAGGGTGGTTGACCTTTGTTTTTAGTAGGCTTGACCCTTCTACCCATGATCATACTTTTCCACTTTCCTAGGTTGTTCTTGTGGCATATATCATGGCCGGGATTCCTATCAATGTGGGTAATGTGATCTCGAGGGTGATTTCTGCTGTAGGACAGGAGACGAACACAAACTATCCTTTTCCAGACACCCTGTCTATGTACTTTAAGGATCTGAAGGTCAAGAGGAAACGATTTGATGTCATGACCAAGCCGGTGGCTCCCTACTCATGGTATAACATGTTGGGTTCGGACAACCCAAATTCAAAGAAGTACCATCCACCCACCTCTTCCCCAACTGGCCAGTCTGAGGTGCCAGTTGCGGTAGATCCTTCTACCAGGCCTTCCACCATTCCTGCTACTACTACCAGTGACACCTTACCCCCAGGTCCTTTTTCTATTACTAGCCCAAGTACTTCAGCTGACCCGGCAGTCCCATCGTCAAAGACTTATCGGTTCACTGCCCACCAGTTGAGTCAATCATTAGCCAGTTTGAACAACTGGATGTCAGCTGCGACATCCAAGTTGTCCACATTGGCTACTTCAGTTGAGGCCCAGTCAGCACCAGCCACTGTTCAGATTCCTCAATCTATTGAGGATACATTGCAGAAGCTCCTGGCCAACTAGGAGAAGATTTTGGAGACTCAGGCCACCTTGACTAAGGTGGTAGATTCATATGGCAAAGCTCTGAAGGAGCTTGCCAAGGATCACAAAAAGATGAGAAAGTCAAGGGCATATAAGGAGTCGGTGAAGAATCTTAGAGAGTACGTGGACAAGCTATTGGCAGATTAGATGCCTTTAGACTTGCTATTTAGGGACCCAGCCCTAGATCCAGCAGCATCTGAGCCACAGCAGGAGCAGGAGCCCAGGCACCCAAGGAAGAAGAGGAAGCTTCCCAGCATAGAGGGTGTAGTGATTGAGCTAGCAGAGGTTCAGGAGGGTCCCTCCAGTGTTACACCTGATATTCAGCTGGTCCAGGAGCAGGCCCCTGTCGCAGCAGCAAGCTGGGAACCAGTCTGAGGTTCCTGCCCATACAGGGGACCAGAGGACCACTAAGGATCCCATGCAGACAGACCAGGCTTAGGTGTCCCTTCTATATACTTTTATTGATTTTTTGTGCTTATTTGTGTAGTTGGCATTGGGGACAATGCCAACTCTTATTCGTGGGGGTGAGCCCTACTTTTTGAATTATATGGATGACTGTACATATTAGATTCATTTTATGTTTTGTTGATTTGATTTTCTAGTTGGTCTGTATATAACTTTACATTTTAGCTACTTTTCTCGTACTTTTCATTCTCTTTTGGTCTGTATATAAAGTACTTTTGGTATATATTCATCCCTCATTGTATATTCTACTCCCCTATTGTACATATTCATTCTATTTTTCTATTTTCGCAATTTTTTTGTTTTTAGCTTAGTAGATAGGCTCGTAGCCTTTTGTTTTGTTTTTGGCATTTTCAATAAGCCCTTGGTTTTCTTAATGCCACGGTTCTTTCCAAGGGAAGAATATAGTGTGAACCGGGTGGCTCTTCCCGATGGTAGATGGAGTGACTACCTTCTTAAGAGTTTGAGTCTGTTTCTTTGATTTTTCTTTTGTTTTTGATATTTCGTAGTTAAGGGTACCTCAGGAAAAGCTTCACTTGTGCCTAACATATTTGCCTTCGATCCCATGATCAAAGACATAATGTTGTGTTTAGGATGGTAAAAGTCGTGGCCTTGAGACTCTTGTGTTGACCAAACAATCATCATATGGTCATTTTGGACCATTGTGCGCTTGAATCGTAACTAAGGTCATTGTGGGTCCTCGACTCAATATCTTTAGCAATCCCCTAGCATGTGTGGTGAGGAATCGAATTTTGAGTCCAAGTCGCGAGCCAATGGACTAGAACTTTCCCTGAATGTTTGTTGAGGCGAAATCATAGGTGAAGTTTGACTTGAGAAGTGACTATAGGCTCTCCCTGATCCAAATGTTAAGATGATCAATTCCATGGCCTACCAACAAAATGATCCTTAGTTAACCCTTTTGAGCCTTAAACCTTCTTCTTTCAAGAACCAATGTTACAAGCCTATACCCGTTTCTACCCTCTCTTGGCACCCACACTTCCCTTGTGCAATGGCAAAGTCTAAGTTTGGGGGGAGAGAAAATAAGGAAAACAAAAAGGGGTAAAAGGTACTAAAGCAAGAAGAAAAAGGCAAGGCAATAAAAAAGAGAAAAAGAAAAAGACAAAATAAAGACCAAGGTGAAAAAGAATAAAAAGGGTTCAAGAAAAACAAAAGTGAAAAAGGTGTGGAAACAAAAGTAGAAAAAGGAGAAATGATTTGTATTGCATAAGAAAGAGTGACAATGTGTCTCTCTAACCCCTTGAAAGAGGTAAAAATGACTCTAAGAGTCAAGTGAATTGAGCCAAAATGAAGCAAAAGAAGTGCTTAAGGGAAGGTTAAACCCACTTGAATAAAACTTTATCCTACCCTTACCCAAAGCCTTCACAATTACTCCCCAAAAGCTCTATAGGATATTGAGTTAAAGGGAACCTACATTAGTGAATAATTACATAAGGGGCAAGCATATGGTACCTAGAGCCGGACTTGAGACCTTCTTTTTGAGAGAGATGAGTGAAAATCCATCAACCTCGGTTTGTGTGTCAATACTCTAAAAGGTAAGGTTCGCTTAGGGAGAGTTGAGGATGTGTGAGTTTGGGTTCCACAATGACCAAGGTATTTGAGAAAAGCTCTTTGATGAAATGTGTCAACTCTTGATGCTCTTGTGCCACACTTGACCCATAGTTTTCAAAGCTTAAAATGTGTTAATGATGCATCCGTATTGAGGGCAATTGTTAGTCCCAATTGATGCTTGTTGAGGTTACTTTAGGATAGCTGGAAATTCTTGGATTTCCTTTTTAAGGGTGGGTTTTATTTTGTTTGCTTGAGGACAAGCAAATGTTTAAGTTTGAGGGAGTTGATAAGTTAGGATTTTACCATGTTTATGCCCTCACTTGCTATTTATTTGGTTACAAATTGCTACCAAATAGTCCCAAAATGCTTACAAGTTGTGCTTGATTTCAGGTTTGAGTGACAAGGTGACAAATTTCAAAGATCGGCTCAAAACGGGGTGAAACCTGCTCAAGTGTCAAAGACCAAATGAAGTTGAGGGACAGGAAGGCCTAGCACGTACCACACTGATATGCCATGCGGTCGCGCTAGGAGATTCAGAGAATGATCAATTGCTGTTGCAAGCCACGCGGCCGCGCTACACTTCTGCGCGGTCCGTGCCAATGAGATTCAGAGACCTACCAGTGCAGGCTAAAGGCCCACGCGGCCGCGCTACATATCAGTGCGGTCCGCGTGGATGAGAATCAGAGACTTGGAATTTTGGGAGTTAAGGCTACGCGGCCGCGCTACCTTTTTGCGCGGTCCGTGCCACTGAGGTTCAGAGAACTGGAGGATTTGGCCAAGTCAAGCCACGCGGCCGCGCTACCTTGTTGCGCGGTTCGCGCCATTTTCCACCGCAGCTGCGCATCACTTTTGTGTGGTCCGCGTTCCTCAACTTCAGAGAATATATTAAGAGTTCAAGAGCCAACACGGTCGCGCTACACTTTTGCGCTGTCCCCGCTGACCCCACAGGGGTATTTTTGTCGAGTTTTTCCAACCCGGTATAAATAGAATATTTTACCATTTTTAGGTTAAGTTTTATGTTCTGAACAGAGCTACGCTCGTGAGGCGAAATATTATTTCCATTTTTGGCACTTTTACTCTTCATTATTGTAGATTTTACTTAGTAATCAATTAATATGTTTATTTCATCATCTATTTCTTCTATTTCTTCTTTAATTATGTCTAACTAAACCTATTAGCTAGGGTTGTGGCTCAACCCTACTGTGGGTAGCTGATGGGTGTCGCATTCTAGGGTGAGATTGAGATTGGGTGTTTGTTATTTGGGTTAATTTTGTGTTTCAATCTAGAATTTGTGGTTGTAAACATGAATTCAAAGCTTAGTGGGTCTAACTCTTCTTGAGAAAGAGAGTCTATGACCCTAAAGTTGACCCAATAAGAAATTGGTATGGACCCATTAGAATGGTAGTCCCAATTAACGGGTTAAACCTCGAGAGAGTAATTACCCTACTTGAACCCTAGTTGCTTGGTCAAATTGGCCTACCCAATCGGTCTTGAGAGAGTCAATTAGGCAAAAATCATTTTCTCTACCGAGAGGTGTGAGAATGAATACAATTGTGCAACGGTTATAACATAAGCCCCAAATTCATCAATCTCCCCTTAGTATCTTCTACCCGTTAGCTAGCCACCTAGGTAGTGTCAGGGCCCTAGTGCCTTTCTCCATATTAAATTCAACTTAGCAATATTCCATTAGCATAATTTAGTTTTAATCATTAGTTTTACAATAGTAGTTTAAAAGAAAACCCAAAAATGTTTGAAGTCACATTAGAAGCACAACCGCAATTCTAAGCTAGACAGACGTTCCAACTCCATTACTAGCTCCATGTGGAAATTCGACCCCGAACCACTATTCGGGTAAAAGCTATTGCTACCCGCTCTTTGTACCTTGGTGTAGTATTGAGACGGCCGCGATCATGGACCTCCGCGGCCGCGGTCCGCGAAGGTTGCCTTCTCAAACTTCAAGTGATGAAACCCAGTGCTGTCCGCGGTCCATTTTGTGAGGCCGCGCTGGTAGGTGAGGATGGGTCCCACTATTTGTCTATAAATAGACCTCAAGGGTCTCCTTTTACCCTTTTTGAACCCTAATCACCCAGACCCCTAAAAAGTACTGTTAACACTCGCATTGGCTCGTAATACTTTCTTGCATCTAATACTTGCATACAGTCTTCATAATCTGGTAACATTTCATGCATTTTTCATTGATTAATTTTATATTTTCAATTTATTTTCTTGCCCAGTAGTTTTTAGCTTCTTTTTCTTCTCGTAGATTCTTCATTTTCATTTATTTGTTATCTTAGGGTAATTTAAATGCTGGGTCTGTGTGTTGGGTATTCATAATGGTTGGGAAAATGAGTAGGTACAAGTTAGGTGTAAACAATTAAACAAAAATGACAAACACATCAAACCCTAACTTAGTGCCTGTGCATAATACTCTCCGCGGCCCGTAGTCGCCTTTGCGTGGATCGCGGTGCCCTGGTGACCGGAAGTGAAACTTTACCCTGCGCGGCTGCATTGCACTTTATGCAGTCCGCGCTGACCCACCGCGACTGCGTTCCCACTTTGTATGGACCGCGGTGGGGAGATTCAAAGAGTTGATTTTTGGGCCTTTGACCCAACGCGGACTGCGGTCGCTTTTGCACAGTCCGCGGTCCCCCCTGTGCGGCCGCACTCCCTTTTTTGTGGGCCACGGTCCTGTGTTCTGCAACTGACTCTACAATCAATTCCTCTGCTATCTGCAATTCATTTCATTCATTTGTTTCACTTCCTGTGCTTAAACTAACAATGTTAGATGCGTGTGTTTGCAGACAATGGTTAAACAAAGAGGTGGCAAAGGATCACAACAACTCGGGAGAGGTGGTTCCTCCCGAGGGGGAAAGGAAAGAGAGTGGTAAAAATCACTCCCAAAGCTCAGGAAAACATCAAAAAGACCCGGAAGTTGATCAAAGCTGCAGATAAAGTTGTTTTCCATTCTTCCGGGAGTGAGTATATGCCATCACAAGACATCTCCTCAGACTCAATACCAACTCACATCACCACCCACTTCCAACTGGCTGATACCCCTCCAGCATCACCCATTATCAAGAGGCCGATAAATGTAGTTCCTGATTCTTCTAAGGAGTCGGCAGCCGGTGATGAGAACTACTCTACCTCCTCCACAGCTTCATTATCTAAGGAGGGTGCAGGCGGACAAGAGGAGGAGGTACAAAGTGGTGAGCCACAGGTTGGAGGCATTGCCCAATCTAGGAGACCTGAGGTGTGGGAAGATAGGTTTGTGGGCCAAGTTGCTTATAACAAGTTTAGGGAGTGGTGGCCGGTAAGGCACTTGATACCGGAGAGGAGCTTCACTGACAAAGACCTACTACCCCACAACCCTAGGGTGCAGAGGGAGTTTATAACTAGAGTGGGGTGGGAGTTTTCATAGAGAAGTGTATTGATACAAATGAACATATGGTCAGGGAATTCTATTGCAATGTGGCCCACATCGTCAAGGGTACTAAAGTGACCAAGGTTTGGAACAAAACAGTGATGTTTAACGGGAAATCTATGAATGAATATTTGGGGTTCAGGGAAGAAGATGAGTCTCTTTATTTGGCCAAGTTAGAGATGGGTGAGGGAGTCCGTCCTTGGTTAGCCCAGTACTTGGAATTCCCAGGTACCGTTCCTGAGTGGTTGACTGTAGGGACCAAAATATTTTGGAAGACCTTTAACTTTGAGGCTAGGGGGTGGTTGACTTTTATGTGCAGTCGACTTGACCCTACTACCCATGATCAGACTATTCCTCTTCCCCGGGCTGTTCTTGTTGCATCTATCATGGCGGGATATCCTATCAACGTGGGCAATGTTATGTCCCACGTCAGTTCTGCAGTAGGGCTTGAGCATGACCAGAATTATCCTTTTCCCAACACCCTCACTATGTATTTCCGGGACCTGGAGGTGGAAAAGAAGAGGTATGATGTCAAAGCCAAACATGTGGCTTCTTACTCTTGGTACAGTTTGAAGGGACCAGACAACCCCAAGGACAAGAACTACAAGCCTCATGCTTTGTCACGACCCTAGTTCACCAATTGTGAACACGTCATGACGGCACCCAGTCTTCGCGACTAGGTAAGCCTAACGCATTGCGGAATTTTTAACAACCTTTACGAAAGCAATAAGACTAATACAGAATAATATAAGAAAATGTAATAAGT
>MU712696.1:50472-88393 GCA_026770625.1 Nicotiana glauca
TTTGATTGAAGATTCTCATGTATTGATCAAGTTATCATTAATGGAGGATTATATATATTTAGTATCAAAGCCTGCATTTTATTTGAATGTACAAGGTGATTACTGGCAGATGAGATGTACGAAGTGGAGTCCTTGGTGGTCTCCGGAAGTTGAGTCTCCAATTGCAATTGCTTGGATCTCTTTCCAAGATCTTCCTCCTAATTTCTTTGGTAAGGAGTTTGTTTTCTCATTGGCAAGTGCAGTAGGTAGACCTTTACATGTTGATCTTGCTACTCAGAATGGTACACGACCTAGTTGTGCTAAGGTTAAGGTAGAGGTGAACTTGCTTGCAATATTACCTCAAAGGATTAAAATTATTGAAGAAGCTGATGAAACTGGACCTGAGGAGTCAAAGTGGATTAAAATTAGATATGATTACATGCCTAAGTATTGCAAGACATGTAAGAAGCAAGGTCATAATGAAGTAGATTGCTGGGTAGTTCATCTAGAATTGCACAGGAAGTTTGAGGGTGATGATAATGATCAAGCCAAGGAGAGGGTTGTCGTGGTGAGTAGTGATGCACTAGGTATAGCAGCTCATTCAACTAAAGTGTTAACAAGTGGAAAAGTTGTTGGTAAGCCTGTCAACAACAATAATGCAAAGCAGGAATGGATGCAAGCAAGGAGGAACAAGTATCAAAGGGACAAACGAGGGTACATTATTGAAGACAAGAATGAAAAGGAGGCAGACAAAGTAAAGGGAAGGGCAAACTTGAACAGGTGACATTTAAGAACAAATTTGATGTTTTAGAAATAGAGGAGATTCAAAATGGTACTTTACAAATTACAGATGGCAAGGGGGAAGATAGCAACATTGACAAGAAGGAGGATCAAAGGGATATATCATCCAAAAAAGATAAGGAGAAGGAGAATAAAGTTAAGGATGGAAAATTGTATTCAAATCCTAATGTGACTGGGAGTAAGGAATTTGGCATTAATAATACATCTGGAACAGGGGTACAAGGTGATTTGAAGCGTGTGAAAAAGGAAGCTGTGGAAAAAGTGCTGGAAAATTCAAGCAATCCTATTCTTAATGGGATACCTATTACTGGTGATCTAGAAGGTGCATATGGTGATAAGGAGAAAACTACTGATGAGAGGGCCAAAAAGGAGTCGACTATAGACTGGGTGCATAGAAGTTTGGTACCAACAAAGAGGAATTGATGCAACTTAATGTGACCACCAATCATTCTTATCAAGATATACCATCTCAGACATTTGATGAACCCGGGCAGGTTGAGGAGCTTAATGAAGTGAATTCAGCTAAAGTATTATGGGCTGATGAAGTGGAGATCATGGAAGGTTTGCAAGGGGAGAAAAATAAAACAAAAAATATGGAAGGAGTAGGCAGCATTCAGTTACAAAAAACTGGAATTTCGGGTGATGCTACAGTAAACACTAGCAGTTACAATGCTAGGGTTGGGGATAATTTGAGTTACATGATAGATCAAGGTGTGAAGTCAATTCAAGGAGATAAAGGGGTAGCTGTGGAAGCTGGTAAGATAGATAATTCAATACAAGTATATGAGAGTAACAAGAAGGGCAATGGAACAGTAACTAGTGCAAAATCTGATGATGTTTTAGCATATGTGGATAGTGTTCCTGTCTATGCAATGGACAACAGACATCATGGAGGTGTTCATATCAATAATAGGGAGGATACATTGGCCTTAGGACATCAAACAGACCAAGGGAAGGGTGGTGAACTCAATGGAACAGTAACACCTACTGTTGCTACAGTTAACCATAACCTAAGTTCTGTGTATGAGTTGCAGTTTAAGATGATGCAAGAGAAGCTAGGGGATATGGCTGGTGAATCAGAGAATCTGGGGGCTGCTTTGAATACTTATGATCCAGGTGAGAAAGCTATGATTGTAAAGGATGATGCTTTGCCCATGGCTTGTTCATCTGAGACTGGAAATACATTACAAATCAAAGTCAATGTGCCATTGAGATCTCCAAATCAGGTACTGCATGACATTATTACACACAAGGAGCTGCCATAAGATATTCAGAACAATTTGATTGACCAACAAATACAATATGAAGGAGAAGAAGAATATGAATCCAAAGCTGAGAATTTTAAGGCTGTATCCAGGGAGGGGGATTTATCTCCAAGATCAACTGGTAAGAGTGGAAAGAAAGGGAAGAAAAAATAGTCTAAAGAGCCATTGCAACCTACAAGAATATTGCCTAGAAGGGCAGCCTCAGGTGTCTCAAGATGATGATCAAGACTCTCATATGGAATATAAGGTCTGTCAAAACTCAGCAGGCCTTTCAAAGAGTTATAAATATGCATAAGGAACATGGATTTTTCATTGTTGCACTTATGGAGCCTTTGCAAAAGAAGAGATTCATTCAGAAGTATAGAAGAAGACTGGGAATGCAAAATGCAATTTCAAATGTTAATGGAAAGATTTGGTTATTTATTGATGCAATGGTGGAATGGGATTTATTAATTGACACTGAGCAGCAGATGACCATCAGAGTGTATCATAGAGAACTTGGTAAGTACATGATGATGACCTTCGTATATGCTAAATGTTGTGCATTAGAAAGGTTAGAATTATGGGATAATCTGTATTACTTGGCTAGTGATATGAAATTACCTTAGTTAGTTGGAGGTGATTTCAATGTTATTCTTGGAGAAGAGGAAAAGATAGGGGGATTACTAGTATATCCTCCAGAGTATGAAGACTTTGCATTTTGTATAAATTCATGTGGATTATTTGATTTGGGATACAAAGGGAGCCTTTTTACTTGGTGGAATGGAAGGCCTAATGCAGAGTGCATATTTAAAAGATTGGATAGGATTCTTGTCAATATGACTTTTCAATCTTTATTTCCAACAATTGAAGTGGAGCATCTCATTAGGACAGGTTCTGATCATGCACCTTTACTAATGAGTTGTGGAGAGGAGGCTATGAAGTTTGTTAAACCTTTCAAGTTCTTAAATTTCTGGACGAAACATGAAACATTCTTGGAGGTTGTGAAGCAGAATTGGATTGTGGATTTTATAGGAGATCCTTTTTTGATGTTTAAGCAGAAGTTGAAGAGGGTTAAAATTGCTCTATCTAAATGGAGTAAATTGACATATGGTGACATTTTTAAACAATTAGCTATCAGGGAAGATATAGTGAGGATTAAGGAGATGTTATTTGAGGAGGAACCTTCTATACAGAATAGAATTGTGCTTCAACAGGCACAAGCTGAACTAAAAAGGTACTTGAACATTGAGGAAGAATACTGGAAGCAAAAAGCAGGTATGACATGGTTTGAAGAGGGGGATAGAAATACAAGGTTTTTTCATAATTGTGTAAATGGGAAGAGGCAAAAGCTACAGTTGAAGAGGATTCAAAATGGGGATGGTTCTTGGATTGAAGATCAAGAGAAACTAGCTGAGGCTGCAGTTGAATTCTTTCAGAAACAATTTACCATGGAGAGAGATCCTGCAAACTTTGATATGCTGAACAATGTACCTGCTATGGTGACAATGGAGCAGAACTTGGAATTGTGCAGATTACCATCAATGGAGGAGGTGAAGAAGGCAGTCTTTGCTCTTAGTAGTGAAAGTGCAGGTGGTCCAGATGGTTTTTCTGGATTGTTCTTTCAATCTTGTTGGGAGATTATCAAGGAGGATATTCATGCAATGCTGGTAATGTTCTTTGAAGGTAATCCATTGCCAAAATCAATAACTCACACTAATCTGGTACTACTGCCCAAAAAACCACAAGTACAAACTTTTTCTGACCTTAGGCCAATAAGTTTGAGCAACTTTATCAATAAGGTCTTCTCAAGAGTGGTTCATGATAGACTGGAAGGGATTCTTCCTTCATTGGTTTCAGCAAATCAGTCAGGTTTTGTTAAGGGTAGAAGTATCTTTGAAAATATATTGTTGACTCAGGAGATAGTAACAGACATACGATTGAGAGGGAAGCCAGCTAATGTGGTGATCAAGCTAGACATGGCAAAGGCTTATGATCGAGTGTCATGGAAATATTTGTTGCATGTGTTAAGAAGAATGGGATTTGCTGAGTGTTTTATAAACATGATTTGGAATCTTATTTCAAATAATTGGTATTCTATGATAGTGAATGGACAGGCAACTGGATTTTTTCATTCTACAAGGGGTGTGAAGCAAGGGGACCCTCTCTCTCCAGTACTGTTTATACTGTCAGCAGAAGTGTTATCAAGGTCTTTAAACAAGCTGTTTGAAGATAGACAGTTTAGAGGGTTTGGCATGCCTAAATGGACAGATCCTTTAAAGAATTTAGCTTATGCAGATGACACTATCATTTTTGCATCAGCAGATCCTTATTCTCTTCAGAAGATAATGGATGTATTAACATCATATGAAAGAACCTCAGGTAAGATGATTAACAAGAACAAGAGTTCTTTCTACATGCATACTAAGGTGGCTGGTAATTTGGAGACTTCAGTAGCTAATATCACAGGTTTCTCTAAAGGAAGTTTTCCATTTACATATCTTGGATGTCCTATTTTTTACACACGAAGAAGGAAGATCTACTACAATGATCTAATACAAAAGGTTAAAGCAAAGCTTCACTCATGGAAAGGAAAACTTCTATCTTATGGTGGGAAGGCTACATTGATTTCCAGTGTTTTGCAAAGCATTCCTACACACATATTATCAGTTTTAGATCCTCCTAATAATGTGATGGAACATTTACATAAAGTATTTGCAAGATTCTTCTGGAGCAACAAAGAGGAGGGTAGAAGTAGACATTGGACAAAGTGGCTGAACCTATGTCTTCCTAAGGAGGAGGGGGGAGTAGGCTTCAGATCTTTGTTTGATGTATCTAAAGCTTTATTTGCCAAGCTGTGGTGGAGATTCAGAACAACTAAATCCCTATGGTCAAATTTTATGTGGAATAAATACTGTAAGAAGGAAATACCTACTGTGGTGCAGTTTAGAGGGGGATCACATGTGTGGAAGAAAATGTTAGAAGCAAGAGAAGAGGTGGAACATGAAATTTTGTGGGAGATGAATAGAGGCTCTACAAATATATGGCATGAAAATTGGACTGGTTTGGGAGCTTTATATCATGTTGTACCTCAGGACTTCCCTATTAATGAGGATTTGCAAAAAGTAGCAGACTTGAGAATCGAAGATCAATGGGATGAGGAATTGCTGATCCAAAATTTCCCTGAAGACATAGATGCTCATATTAAACAGGAAATACAATTCTATAATGAATATGATTACTGGGACACATCTAGGTGGATGCCTACAACATCAGGTAAGTTTACTGTGAGTAGTGCATGGAGATTACTGAGGCATAGGGAACAAAGCAATCCTGAATTTGCAAAGCTATGGACCAAAGGTTTACCTTTCAAAATTTCTTTCTTTTTGTGGAGAGTATGGAGAGGGAAAGTACCTACAGATGATATATGGAGGAGATGGGGTTACATGGTGGTATCAAAGTGCTGGTGTTGTTTGCCACCACAGAAGGACTCTTTCCAACATTTGTTTGTGAGACAGCAAATAAGGTATGGAGAACATTCACACAAGCTGCAGGTTTGGTGATTAATATGGTGCAGGTTCATCAGGTTATTAGGGAATGGTGGAATGCAAAATGTTGTCCAAAGTTAAGACCATTATATCAGGCAGCTCCTGCTGTTATACTTTGGGAGCTTTGGAAGAGAAGGAATACAATTAAGCATGGGGGATCAGTGACTTGTAGTAGGGTTATTCATGAAGTAAACAAGACTTTGTTTTACTTGGCAAAGGTGAGATATCCTTGGCATCGTGGGATCCCTTTGCTATGGCCAGACATGATCAGATTCTTTGAGGGTTATAAACCAGTGATTGCTACTAAAAGAGTTACATGGCAGCTGCCATATGAGAGGTGGTACAAGTGTAATACAGATGGAGCTTCAAGGGGGAATCCGGGTCCTAGTTCTTATGGATTTTGTGTTAGGGATGACATGGGAGATTTGGTGTTTGCAAAAGCAAGAGTGATAGGGGAGACTACTAATATTGTAGCTGAAGCAAAAGCTATTGTCGAGGGGCTTCTATATTGTGTTGACAGGCAGCTTCACCCTTTGATCATGGAAACTGACTCTATGGTACTGAAGAGGATAATTAAAGATCAATGGGAGACACCATGGTGTATAGGGGCAGAAGTGAGGAAGATCAAGGAGATCAAAAAGACATATAATGTGCTGTTCCAACATGTGCTAAGGGAGGGCAACAAAGTAGCAGATTTTTTAGCTAACTATGTGTTATTTTTTGCAGGGACAATCATATTTCAGCATTTCCAGGAATTACCAACTGAAGGAAAGCTGCTACTCAATATGGACAAAGCTCAGATTCCGAATCTTCGAGTTAGAGTAGCAAAGAGAAAAGCTCCAGATTGATGAACATCATAGATGTTCTTATATGTATACCTACACCTGTTGTTAAGTCTGTTTGGAACTTGTTGAGCAGTTACTCAGTGGTATTAGCATGTTTCCATGCTCAGCCTGGGGACTACTTAGTAACGTTCAAGCAGAATTCTTTACAGGTTAAGGTAGTTGAATCATTAGTGACTCATGGTATCAACCAAGGATTGAGCTTAAGATTAAGGCATAATTTCGATCTTCTTGGGTTTGGTAATACTATATGCTATGCAGCAGTAGTGTTATTACTTATTATACATGGATTTGACTGGCAAAGGAATGGATTTGACTGACAAAGGAATGCAACAGATTATTGTAATCCCTAATGGTCCAATGCATATGCAGGAAGATATATTAGCTCATGTTAATCTACACGATGGCTATTGCATTGCAGGTATATTTGTGATGAGGCTACTACTTCACTGGCATAGGTTTACTATAAGGGTAGTTTTCAAATGGTTAAATAGTACATTAAGATCACCAACTGGGAAGGTAATACATATATTAGAAGCTGCAGACGATCAAAGGAAGGATTTGCAGATTATCTGGCATCATATTTGTTTTATACCGTCATGTGTACTGTATTGTTATGAGTCAGTGGTATTAGTATGGTTACATACTCAACCTGAACATGATAATGCAGTACATATGGGAATGGATATGAGGATGACATATATTGCTTGGAAGAGTTCAAACTGTTTGTGTATTGGTTTGACATTCAATTTGGTCTTTGGAATGCATACATTGGCGCCTGGTGAGAGATTTATAGGTGCTACTTGGTATTTGCCATTGACATTTGGATTCACATACACGGACAGGAAATGGACTTATACTGCATTACAAGAAGTAATAGTTCATTTGTTAGGTTTATTTCTACTTTTAGTAGTAGCTAGTACTGTTACTTATTTTAGATGTTACTTTGAGCACTTTGTATTTTTTTTGGACCCTATTTGGGATTATATTTATATAGTAGCCACTAGGCTCCATGCCTAGGGGTATATTTACTTTAAAAAAATACTGTTTCATTAAGACTAGTTGCTCTTTAAAACTGTCAAGTTCTGAAGTCATTTTCTAGATCCAAGAGGTAAAAATTGTTTGAATTTGGATCATCAAAGTCTGTTTTGAAGCTGGTTGGGTCAAGGTCTATTTGAAACTGTTTTATTCCTGGGTTTCGTGCCTGTTTTGATTGTTGTATCTGCTGGAGCAAGTCTATTGCTGTTGTTGCCTTCTTCTTTCAAACTCACCTTTGTTTATTACTGTAATAAGGTACACATCTCCTGAAATTACCTATGTATTAGTGAAACTTTGAATTGAAGAAGGGAATAAGAAGAGAGGATTCGAAGATATAGTTTATTTTGTGTAATCATGTCTATTTTTCTTTTGTATGTGGAATACTGTTTTGCTAAGTAGATCCTTATGTTAAAATGATAGACTTTTTCATATTATTATTTTGGAATCACTGTAATTGAACAGGACATTTTTCTTATTTCAATACATGCATATTTGGTAGATCTGTTGAGAACTTGGGCCTAGCCACAAAATCTGTTTAGTCAATCATGTGCTCATAGGTTTGGATAAATATTCATTAGATTTGGTAGATCATGTTGTTTAAATGCAATGATTCATTAGATCTGTTTAGTTTTGGGATTCACGTTGTTTAAAAGCAATGGTTCAGGCCTATTAGAATATCAACAATTGAATTATCTGAAAGTTGATGTAATGTGCAGAAATGCATGTTTATTCATGAGCCTGTTAAGTAATTATAAATAATTTGTCCATATAGAAATCCTAGGGGTCTTGCTTTGCTATTGTATGCATAAAAATAGGTATGTATTTGAAGAAATTTCCGTCAATTTGGGCCAGAGATTGTGAGGAATTTTGTAAAGTTGAACTTGCATTATTGGGATTAATTTGAGGCTGATAATGGACCAATATGAGGCCTGTGTGTTATGGTCTATGGATCCCAGTTCTGGGCTGGCCGCACAGTAATTTTTATGGCCCAATTCTTGTGTGGAAATGCGATCAAACGCAGTAGATTCGACTTCAGGGTATTGGGCATCTCTTCCAGGCCCAGTTGTGTTCCAGGCATGCCCTTGCGTTTGGCCAATGAATTTTAAATCCACAACCCATGTTTATCTCTTTTCTTGTTTGTTTCTTCACAAATAGATACTGTCCATTTTTATCAATTGCGCTTAGCTTAGATTTTGGGGTTGAAATCAACCTTTATGACTTTAGTCAATTAGTAGGACCCTTAGGATAATTTTAGGAGGGCCATCTTAGATAACACAATAGTCCATGGCCCTTCAAGATTTAGTCGAATATCCTTTAAAAATGAAATTGAAATGCGTCGCGCCAAATAAAAATCACAAATTGTGTGGCCCTCTTTAATTACTTCCATTAAAATACTTAGAACTCGGGACGTGCCATTTAGCGAATTTTCATGGCCTTCCGCAAAGTTATCAATGCGTTAGTTGCTTTAAGCGCGAATTTAAATACTATTACTTTCCTAAACTCGAGTGTACATTTATATGACCCAAATCCAAATCTCAACGATGTTAAAATATGTCAAAAACCACTGGTGCATTTATGTGACGTGGTTCGAGACGTGTTTTAATAACATTGCAATTTTCCTTAAAACTAATTTAAAGCAGTAAATCATTTAAAATTGCACGATAGGTTGAAACATGTATTAAAATCAAGTAATTGGCCAATTATGATAGTTTAAGCTATCGTGCTAGAACCATGGAATCCGGGGGTGCCTAACACCTTCCCCCGGGTTAACAGAATTCCTTACTGAAGAATTTCTGGTTCGCAGACTTCACTTAGAAAGTCAAAAATTTCCTTGATTTAGGATTCGAAATAAATCAGTGACTTGGGACACCAAGTAAATTATCCCAAGTGGCGACTCTGAAATAAATAATCCCATTTCGAATAATGTCACTTAAAGTGAAAAAACTCCCTTATACACTATCCTCCCGGGGTAGTGTGTAAAAAAGGAGGTGTGACAGCTCTGGCGACTCTACTGGGGAAACGAACCTAGAATTTCGGTTCAGGATTCAAGAATTCGATCTTAGAATAGCTATTATGATTGGTTTATCTGTTATCTGATTTTCCTTCATGTTTTATCCTAATGTGCTAAATGCTTTACCGGTTTGATATTATCTGAATTGTATATATAAAACTGTTACGAAACCCTTCTCTTCTCATCTTCGGGGATGTGCTCGCTGGTCGAGACTCCCTATTATGTTAGTGTCATACCCTGAAATAAGAAAGAGGCTCGGACAAGTTACTAAGCCGGATGGCCTTTTGGTTCCCAGTACGTAGCCCCCTCCTCGACTCGAGTTGTTCGCTTGGGTACACAGTCTAGAACATATACCTAGGTTTTGAACCTAGATAACTCAACCCCATGCCGGATCCCTAGTAGGAACACTTGTTTGCATCACGTGCATTTGACTTAAGGGACTCAACACAGGGGTTGGGTTTGTCTAGGACAGGTGACCTGAAATGAAAAGACCATCCTGATGCATCCTACTTGCTACTTGTGCATTTATTTGCTTTGGATCTACATGTTGACCGGCTTGTAAATAATGGGAGAAATTTGAAAAAAAAAAAAGAAAAAAAAAGAAAAAAAAAAGAAAAAAAAGGAATAATAGTGTTAGGGTTGAGTGAGTTAGTCACCTGTCTTGAAGAACCCGATACCCAAATGGTACCGAAACTCTGCCGAATTTTTTTTAGAAAATGAAGGAAACAAAAGCTTTCGAAATAGTTGGTTTTGTCAAATATGCCCGAGCTACGCCAGTTTGATTCCCACCGGATGTGGGATACGTAGGCAACCCCCATTAGGTCCAACTTCCCCTTTTGCAAAAATAGCTCAAAAACAACAAAATTTTAGGTTTTGCCACAAATAAGTCGGGTGATGCCATTCTTGTTTAAAAATAAGCCAAGTGTCCCCAAAAGGGCGCCGGAAGGGTGTTTTTTCAAGAACAGCCACCTTGGGTCATTCTCACCGGTTAGCAGGCACAACCTTAAAATCTTCTTCCCCGAAGTGCTAAAAGGCCATATCTGCAAAATCCGGTTTTTATTTTTGAAATTTTTTATAAAAAATGGAGTCACTTTTTCTTTTAGGTCAAAATGAGTTATTAAATCACCTTAATAAATGTGCAGGATGATCACAATTCAAAATGAACCTTTCTCAATTATGAACAAAATCCCCTTGGAGTTGCATATGTGGTGGAACGATCTAGGTGAAACAGGTCAAGACGAGGTCAAGAAATATTTGGGGGGTCTTACCGATTTGCTGAAGATTAGGCCCAGGGGAGACATCATAAGGGAATTGGTCACATTCTGGGACCCGGCACACAACGTGTTCCATTTTTCAGATTTTGAACTCACCCCGACCTTAGAAGAAATAGCCGGTTACATTGAGAGTGCTGAGGTTCCTTTAAGACACAAGTACTTGATTGCCCCGAGAACCGTAGTTGTGCATAGATTCTTAGACTCATTGAAGATAAGCAGGGGGTCCACAACCCGGATTTGGCAACTGGCTTTTGTACTCCACAATTTTTATACCAAAGATATGGCCACATAGGGGGTTCAACAATCCGGAAAACAGAATATGTAGCAAAGGAAACCGCCACAAATGGGAAGAACATAGATGTTTTGCTTTTATGGTTGTCTTCTTGGGACTTCTGGTGTTCCCGAGGAAAGAAGGAAATATCGACATAAAAATAGTGGGGGTCGTCAACACTTTACTTACCCAGGCCAAAAGCACCCTTGCGCCCATGATAGTAGCTGAAATCTTCCGTGCTCTTACAGCCTGCAAAGCCAGAGGAAACTTTTTTGAGGGATGCGTTGTTACAAATGTAGATGATTGAACACCTATGCCATTGTCCCCAATTCATGAGGTATGGGTCAATAGAGAAAACCTGTATAGAGGAATTTTATATGAGGATTGATGGGATCAGCTTGCCTGAAGGGGTCACAGAATGGACATCATACTTTCGGTCTATCATTGCTAGTCAAATAGAGTGGACGTTTGGATGGTTACATGTGGATGAGATCATATATATGCCAGCAACTGGGCCTCACTTCCTCTTGATGGGTCTTAAGAGCATTCAGCCTTATGCTCTGTATCGGGTTTTAAGACAGCTCGGGAGGTGCCAAATAGTACCAAAAGATGAAGATCTTAGTACCCAAGTAGTTGAGATTGGTCCTGATGGCCAGTTTCCTGAAGCAACAGTCCGCCAGATCTGGAGTGAATGTCAATACTTGGCGGCAAATACCTGTGTATGGAATCGACCCAAAAGAGAAGTTTCACCTGGGTATCATGCTTGGTATAGAAGGGAAATCGCAATTGGGAGGCCGGCCAAAAGACCTCACCTCCAGGATTTTGTTGAGTCATCACAAGAACAGTGGTCCTGGTTAGCCAAGGAGAATGAATACAGAGCCAAAATAGGAGAGTTGAAAAAGCAGGTCCGGGACCATCAGTTTGAAAATAGCTTGCAAGCCGCAACCGATGAAGGTGAAAAGAAGAAACTGACCCAGGAAAATGAGGCTCTTAAGGCTTAGATTCGAAAGATGAAAACAGCTGCCAGCAACTCAGAAAGAAGTCGGGCTGATGAAAGGCTTATAAATGGACTAAAAAAGAAAGTCCTCGAGTGCCAAGAAGACTTGGAAAAATCCAAAGATAATATAGCAAAAATCCGGGTGCAATGGGCAAAGAAAGTAGAAGAACGGGCACAATTTGTGCAGCAAATGAAGAGAAACTATGAAGAGACCATCACTAGCCTGAGAAGAAAAGTGACTACCCTGGAGGATGAGGTAGCCCAGCGGGCTAAAGATTTCAAGGCTGATAGGGAGCATTACTATAAGCTGATGGCCAAAATGGAGAGAGAAATACAGCAGTTACAAGATCATCACTTTCATGATTCCTAGGTGTTAGAAGCCCGGAATTAGCAGATAGGGCGACTACTTCAGGAAAAGGGCAGAACTAGAGAAAGGATTAGGGCCATCGCTGACTATATTGCCATAAAATGCCAAGCGTGCGAGGATATGACTCGTACCACCTTCTTTGCCACAGTGATGATTTTTGTTCATCAAGTTATGAGTGATATGGAGCGACTGGAAGGGGGTCTTGCACGTAGGCCCGCGGCGAGGCCGAATGATGCCCCGCGGGCCCCAGGGGTTGAAGCTTTAATGTATTCCTGATCTTTTTTTAGTCATTGGGTCTGTATTTTTGTTATTTTGAGTCTTTTTGTAGTTTCTCCTTACAAGAAAAGAAATAGTTTAGCATCTTTATAATAGAAGTTTTATTAATGAAAAATTGAAAATTCCCAAAAAAAAGAATTATTTCCTTATTTTTGCATTTATTTTCTTGAACTACGTAATGATCTGATTCACGCGGCATCATGATACGTAGGCAATCCTAATCGAATCCGGTCATAATTTTGTAAATAACTCCAATAAGAAAAAAGAAAGAGAAAAGAAAATGAGAAAAATGAGAGAAAAACCCAAAAAGAAAGAAAAAGCAAGGAAAAGAGAGTGGAAATCAAAAGAAGGAAATGGGAAAGAATAAGAAAAAGCCGGGATGACGCATGCAACCGCTGCAAAACATATAAAAACCTATTTAACTGTATAGGTGCATCACACCCCAACATGCGATTACCTGGTTGTTATGTGTCTCAAACTAACCGTTTGATGTTGTCACAATCAGTCCAGGTTTTATAGAAACAGTGGTTGTTTTTTTGTGGTAAACTGGCTTCACATCAGTACTTTACCAGATCAAAGGGGAGCATAGAAATGTCTTCGGAAATGACCTTGCCAGTAATTCCCATCCTAGAAGATAGCCCAATCTCGGGCATCCTAGACTCAGAGTCTGCAGCGGCTAAAGAAAACAGGATCTTACGTCTCAGGGTCATGGAAATGTGGGATGTGAGGGCAAATGGAAAGGAGCTGCCAAGTGCTATTCCCAGATTTCCCGAATTGTTTCCTAGATCAGGGGGTACCTCTAATATTCCCATCAGTCATCCAAACACTCCACCGGGACGGCCATCATATCGGCTCATTTCGTGGGAACACCTTCTGAGGTTCACCCCCAGGTGTTCATGTCCGGAGCGGCCTCCAATATCTTTACCGCTCCCCCATGCTCAGCCACAAGATAGCCTGCACTGCCTAGACCCACTTTTGATCCTTCAGCCTTTACATTCCAAAATCCTATTTTCCAAGTGGAGCCTCCTCAGTACCCCACTTATACTTATCCTCAGCCACCTCCATTTGAGTTCACGATGGGACAAGAAAAGACTCCCAAAACTCCCAAATAGGAAGAAATGGCAAAGAGGATGAGAAGCCTGGAGCAGAGCCTCAAAAACATGCAGGGTCTAAGTGGGCAGAAAAGTGTGTCATATATTGATCTATGCATGTTCCCTCATGTGCATTTGCCTCTGGGATTCAAAACTCCAAAGTTCGAAAAATATGATGGGCACAGTGATCCTATTGCTCATCTTAAGAAATATTGCAATCAGTTGCGAGGAGTTGGAGGAAAAGAAAAATTGCTCATGGCTTACTTTGGGGAAAGCTTGGTGGGTATCGCCTCCAAGTGGTACATGGATCAGGACATCTCTCGCTGGCACATCTGGGACGACCTCGTGAGAGACTTTGTCAGATAGTTCCAGTATAATATAGACATTGTTCCAGACAGGAACTCATTGGCAAATCTTAAAAAGAAATCCTCGGAGAGCTTTCGGGAGTATGCAATCAAATGGTGTGAGCAAGCATCAAGAGTAAAGCCTCCAATGGACGAGGTTGAAATGGTCACGGTGTTCCTTCAAGCTTAGGAAGCTGATTATTTCCAAAATATGATGTCAGCTATGGGCAAACCGTTCGCAGAAGCTATTAAAATTGGTGAAATGGTAGAAAATGGATTGAAAACAGGCAAAATTTTGAGCCAATCCGCTATTAGAGCAACCACCCAAGCTATTCAAGGCGGGTCTGGAGGAGTAGCAAAAGGTAAGAAGAAAGAAGAAACATCCATGGCGGCATCGGGGGCAAGAAGACACCACGCTCCTAGATCCATGTTCCCAGAAAGAACCCCTTAGCATTATTACCCTCACCAGGACATGGCATATGCTCCTCAACCGTACGCGGTCATGAATGCTCAATCTTTTGTGCGGCCACAGCAACAAGCCAATAGAAACCAAGCTACATTTCCAAGAAATCAGCCTCCTCACCAAAACCACTACAATCCCTATCCTCCACAAAACAATTTTCCACTTCGTGAGCCACCCAGGAGGCAAACTTTTACACCAATTGGTGAATCCTACTCCAATATATTTCCAAAGCTTGTCCAAATGGGTCTGCTACAACTAGTTCCTCAAACAAGGCAAAACCCAACATCTCCCGCTTACAGAGCGGGTATCAGATGTGCCTATCATTCAGGAGCACAAGGGCATGATACAGATGATTGTTGGACCTTGGAAAGAGCAGTGGAGAACTTGATAGAGCAAGGAAAGATAGTGCTAAGGGATGAGGATGTCCCCAACGTGACTAATAACCCACTGCCAGCCCACAACAATGGGCCAGTAATTGGAATGATCTGTGAAGATAAGGAATTTGATCTGGCACTAAAGGCCATAATTGTCATTGCTGATGCGGAGAGAAAGCCAAAAATTGCCCCGAATCAAGATAAAGGGGAAAAAAGACCAAAGCCACCCATTCAAAACTAGAAATGAAAGTTGAAGCAGGAACGGGGCAATGCCTCCCAAAGATGGTGTTCTCTATGTCCCACGAGGCCGCAAAGAAAAGCAGTTAATTTTGAGTCCTCCAAAGAGATTTGAACTAAAAAAAGGAGCCCATATATACGTACCCAAGGGAGCTTATATGGTGCGGGGGATAATTAAGCCATCAAGGCTGAGCGAGCCCATGGTTATTGGACGCGCGCCACAGAAGCCTATGATAGATCCTGCTGCAGTGCCGTGGAGTTAGCATAAAATAGTGGTGACGTATAAGGGCAAAGATATCTTGGGGGAGCTTCAATAAAATCACCCTGTTCAGAAGTATTCCAACGTGGGAAAAGTGAACAACGCCACTAGAAAGCGTTTCCCATCTAAAAAGCCTGTAAGTGCCGAAGAGGAGGAAACTTTCTTTCAGAAAATGAAGATGGCGGAATATGAAGTGGTTGATCAACTTCGGAAGTTTCCTGAACAAGTATCCTTGCTATAATTGCTGATGAAATCCCCCGAACACCAGAAGGTTTTAATGAAGACCCTCAATGAAGAATACGTACCAACTGAAACTTCTGTGGAACAGTTAGAAAGAATGGGGGAGAGATTTTTTGCTATCAATCAGATTTCATTCAGCAAAAATGACTTGCCTCCAGAAGGGGCCGCTCACAACAAAGCCTTGCACTTAACTGTCAAATGTGAAGGGTACTACATGAAGAGGTTCATGGTAGACGGAGGTTCTGGGGTAGACATTTGCCCACTCTGTACACTGCAGGGTATGGAAATCGGGATAGAAAGGATTCGTCCCAACAATGTCTGTGTGCGAGCTTTCGATGGTATCAAAAGAGACACAATTGGAGAAATTGACCTAATTCTGACCATTGGCCCGGTGGACTTTGAGGTGACCTTCCAAGTTCTAGACATGGACACGTCCTATAATTTTCTTTTGGGAAGGCCTTGGATTCACGCAGTAGAAGATGTACCCTCTACTCTCCATCAAATGGTGAAATTTTAACACGAAGATCAGGAGATCGTGATCCACGGAGAGGATGAAAATCAATCTATCAGGACCCATCTGTCCCATGTTTTGAAGCGAGGGAAGGCAGTGAGCACATGGGCTTCCAAGCATTTGAAGTCGTGGTGGCGGACCAGCATGAAGAAGGAAACCCTTGTCCCCAACCCTTCCTATCCAATGCCTCGATTATGGTGGCCAAAGAAATGATCAGACATGGTTTCAAACCAGGAAAAGGACTTGGAAAGTCCCTGCAAGGAATAGCTGAGCCAGTTACCCTGCCTACTACTGAAAAGTTCTTCAGGATAGGTTTCCACCCTACCCCAAATGATATAAAGTGGGCAGATGAGAGAAAGAATAAGGGATGAGTTTTGCCTCAACCACTGCCACATTTGTATGAAACCTTTGTGAAGCCGAAGTATAGTGAAGAAGAGAATGATGAGGCCTTTACGACCGAAGACATTGAAGAAATATGTGGGGTAATGAGGAATATACTCTACGAAACCAACATGGTTCGGCCAGGAGAGGGCACAAGCACTGCTGAGGTGCTGTATATGGGACCAAGTGCCAAGCTGCAAAATTGGAAGGCTACGCCATTTCCGATCAAGCGGGAGTCCCGGTAGATCTGTCCTGCTACTTTTTCTGCATCACGAGTTATTCCAGGGTGTAACTCGGATGTTTTCTTTAGTTTCTTGTCTTTAAATTCCCAAATGTAAACCCTGTTATCTTCAAATTCCAAGAAATGAAATCAATAATTCATCATTCATCTTTCTTTATTCTTTCTGATTTTGCTATTTTCTCTTTTATTTCTTGTTTTTAATTCTAATAACACGGCTTTAAATAACATGACATGCTTGCGGACTTCATGCCTAGATCCAAACACGCTGTCTAATTGTGAAATAGTGAACCAAGAACCGAAATATGATTAAGAAGAGGCTTTTAAGGAAATAAATCGGGAATTGGAACAATTTGAGAATAAACCTAAGCCAAACTTGAATGATACTTGTCACACCTCCTTTTTCGCTATACCTCCTTTTTCGCTATACCCTCGAAGGAGTATAATAAATGGAGTTTTTCCAATTAAATGACAATCGAATCGGGATTATTATTAAAAGATTCAGAGTCGCCACTTGGGAGATTTATGGTGTCCCAAGTCACCGGTTGAATCCCGAATCAAGGAAAATAATGACTCTGTTTAACAGTCCACGAACCAAAAATTCGGGTAAGAAATTTTGTTAACCCGGAAGAAGTTGTTAGGCATTCCCGAGTTCCGTGGTTCTAGCACGGTCGCTCAGCTGTTATATTTGGCTTAATTATCTGATTTTTAAACATTTTTTTTTGAACCTATGTGCCTTTTTTACTTTAACCGCTTTTATTATTATTTTTTCTTTTTAAAAAAATTACAGAAAAGAATAGAATAATAATTTACAACTTAACTAATGAAATAAAATTATTGTTATGAGTAATAATTTTAAAGATGAGACTAATGAGAGAAAATTATTAATTGACATTGCTTAAAACTAGTAAGATGTGGGCTTGTCTTGACATTGAATGGGGCAACCCACAATTGGGTTGATGGAGTCAAATGGGCTCATGTCCAAGACAAAATCCAAAAGGCCATATGCTCTTGGACTTTAAATCTGCAGATATGGCCTTTTAAAGCCATGTTACAGATTTGGCCCTATCTTGCTGTTTGTAATCCGTAGCCAACTATTTACAAAAATAAGTTTACAGATTGTCTTTCTAATCTACAACTTAACTATAAAAAAAATTATTAGGAATCTAAAATATAATAATGATAATAATAATAATAACAACTTAGCTTGGTGACAATAAAGGGACAAACATAGCTACAAGGGTTCAATTTTTAATATATATACTCCTTTCAGACAATCAAATGCACAGTGAAATTATATCTAATACTTTTAAAAAAATAAAAATAAAAATAATTAAAGATGCTTAACACAACTTAATTAACTAATATATAGTTATAACATTATCAAACATTCAAGAGCATATAAAAATGAATTACAATAGAAGGATGAAGCTACTAATATTTTCCAGCATCATTATCTTTCATTCCAACTCAATTTTATGAGTTTACATGGTCCAAAAATTACCTGGACAGTAGAAAGAAGAACAAATATAGCAGAGTCAGCTCTTTCCAAAATCAAAAGCAAAACAATTAAATGGGCAGCAACAACAGCAAAAGATAGAGACAACCGGCAGATTCAAATCCAAGAAAACAAACTAAGCTCCCAATTTTCAGCTCCTAAGGGATATTATAGCTACTTATATTTTTTTCTCTTTTTGTGTGTAGAGATCCCCTCCATGTCAGATGGAGTGTCCTCCTTTATATCAAAACAAAACAGCCATCTCAATTTAAAAATCAATCTTTTTGACAGATTTTCTACAAAGTATGCTCTTATATTCAAAAAGCAAGACTTTCTAGTTCAAATCTTGTCAAATATTTCAAACAAAATCTGTTCTTCACTATTCAAAGATAGACTTTTATTCAAACACTGTCCAAAAGTCTGTATTTTCTCACCAAACAAACGACTTTTGAGTTTTGTACTCAAAAAGTCTTGAAGTAGTAAATAAACAAACAAACAAGTACCATATACTCTTAAGTATTTCCTCACTACTTCATTTTCATCAATACAAAGTTATTCAACTACTTCAACAAGTGCAAAAACAAAAAATTTAGAATTTCAAACTCCAAAAACTTATGCTAAAATAATTAATAATAGACAAAAAATAAAATCTGAAAATTAAAAATAAAAATAAAAAATCAGCCATAAAAAATAATAGGATTTTTACCATTTTAAAAATCAAAAGGCCGGAAAAATGGTGGCATGCCAAAAGAGGATGTTCGGGGAGGTCGCCGAAATTTGGCCAAATTTTGGTCGCCGGATTTTCAGGGTGAAATTGGCATCAATAGCTAGGTCTTTAGAAGCTCTATCCATTGATGTAGGTGTTGTGAGGGTGTTAGTGGTTGGAGCTTCAAGAATTTGGGCAAAAAAGTGACGGGAAAGTTTCCTAGATCTAAGATTCAAGGAGTTTGAGGGGTTTTTGAAGGATTTGGTTTGGAGATAAGGAAAGAGGAGGTGTTGTAGATTACATGGTGAAATTTTGGGGTGTATTGGAGGTTGGCTGCCGCCGGTGGGCGATTTCCGGCGGCGACGGCGGCTTGGGAGAGAGAGCAGAGAGAGTGATGAGGGGGAAAGAAGAGAGAGGAAATAATAGGGAAATGGGGAAAATTTTTGGGGATTTTAGGCTTTAAATACCTAGGATGAAGATCAAACTAGGACCGTTGGATTAAATCAAGATGGGTGGATGAGATTGAATCTTGTCATTTACCAAAACGACGTAGTTTTGAGGCAAAACTACGTAGTTTCGGACCCTTTCAATGGCAGCCCCTTATCTTGCACTCTTGGCCATTTTACCTTTCAAATTTAGCCCAATTTCTTCCTTATTCAAACTTACTAAACTAAATTTTATACAAACAAATAAAATAATTAAATAACTTATCCCAATAATCAATTAACTAGATTAATTCACCTATTGAACATTTATTTAATTATAAAAATGCGCAAATGAAGAAAAAAAACTATTTTTTGGTATTTTTATTATCGAAAATATGCAATTAAACACACAAAATTGGAAAAACTATTAAATTATAAAACACTAATAAATTTAGAAGGTATTAAAATAGTACAAAAATTAGGTATTCACAGCTGCCCCTCTTTGCTCGAGAACGTGAAGAGTTTTCGTGCAAAGAAAAGTGAATGCCATAGCTAATTTTTGCTCACATATCCTACAATGGAAGCATTTTTCTTTTGAAAAATTTGACCGAACCTTTACTCCAAAGGTTTCCTACATATCCTTGGCTAAAAAGGAATCAGGTCAATGTAGTTCGGGAAGTTTTGGTAGCTGGGACTACCATGAAGCTATGTTTATCGTTGCTGCTGCTGCTGTTACTTGTTGACCCCTTATTACACCATGCTAAAAGAAAAATAAAGAAGTTAGACTAAACTATAGTCTATGAATTACAAAATCCTATCTAGACCTTCAAACCTGCTCTTGTATTTCTTGTTGCCTTGTTGTCTTGTATTCTCTTATAGCAATTCCTTTGTTGCTGCCTTGCACCAACTTCTTGACTTGAATTGTATTCCTCCGCTCTCCAGGCGGGATCCTGACTTCAACATCTTGAAATAATCCTCTATTATATGGACAGGCTCCTGACTTCAAACTTGAAAGATAGACTTCTGTTCTCCAGGCGGGCTCCTGACTTCAAAAACTTAAAAGGTACGCCTCCGTTCTCCAGGCGGGCTCCTGACTTCAACAACTTAAAAGGTACACCTCTGTTCTCTAGGCGGGCTCCTGACTTCAAAACTTAAAAAGTACGCCTCTGTTCTCCAGGCGGGCTCCTGACTTCAACAACTTAAAAGGTACACCTCTATTCTCCAGGCGGGCTCCTAACTTTAACAACTTAAAAGGTACACATCTGTTCTCAAAGAGGGCTCCTGACTTCTTGAACTCTAAAAGTACACCTCTGTTCTCCAGACGGGCTCCTGACTTCAAAACTTAAACTGTCTTCTTTTGTTACTTGACATTATTTTTCCTTGCATTTTGAACCATTTTCCCTTGAAACTTGAATTGTCTTCCTTCGAAACTGCTTTCCCCTAAAACTTGAGTTGTCTTTCTCTCCCTTGAAACTTGAGTTGTCTTCCTTCGAAAATGATTTTTCCTTAAAACTTTAGTTGTCTTCCCTGTTCTATTTGGTGTTTGCCTTTCCTCACGGTGGATTTCTCCGAAACAACCGAGATTTTCTGCCCCTGTTTCAATCACAGAAAAATCTTGTCAGCTTGAAATTTGGTGGTTGGTTGTGATACTCTTGCTGGGGATGGTTTTTCTTTCTTCTCATGCTCTGCTTCGTCCGACTGCCTTGAGCTTGGTTGAAAACTTCTCACCTTCGACTACTTCCTTATCCACAAACTTTCCAATTGTTGCTTCCCACTTCTAGCTTTCTTATTTGAAACTTTCCAATTGTTGCTTCCCACTTCTAGCTTTCTTATCTGAAACTTTCCAATTGTTGCTGCCCACTTCTAGCTTTCTTATCTGAAACTTTCCAATTGTTGCTGCCCACTTCTAGCTTTCTTATCTGAAACTTTTCAATTGTTGCCTTCCCCTTTTTGTTATCCTAAGAGATAATTCATCAGACTAGGTCTATTTTTTTTATCTTAGGAGAAAGATTCATCAGACTAAGATTTCGATCGTTATCTTAGGAGAAAGATTCATCAAACTAAGATTTCTATCTTAGGAGAAAGATCCATCAGACTAAGATTTTGATCCTTATCTTAGGAGAAAGATTCATCAGAATAAGATTTTTATCCTTATCTTAGGAGAAAGATTCATCAGACTAAGATTTCTATCTTAGGAGAAAGATTCATCAGACTAAGATTTTTATCCTTATCTTAGGAGAAAAATTCATCAGACTAAGATTTTTATCCTTATCTTAAGAGAAAGATTCATCAGACTAAGATTTCTATGTTAGGAGAAAGATTCATCAGACTAAGATTTTTATCCTTATCTTAGGAGAAAAATTCATCAGACTAAGATTTTTATCCTTATCTTAGGAGAAAGATTCATCAGACTAAGATTTCGATCCTAGGAGATAATTCATCAGACTAGGTTTTCTATCTTAGGAGAAAGATTCATCAGATTAAGATTTCGATCCTAGGAGATAATTCATCGGACTAGGTCCATTTTTGTTATCTTAGGAGAATGATTCATCGGACTAGGTCATTTATCCTAGGAGAAAATTCATCAGACTAGGTTTTCCATCTTAGGAGAAAGATTCATCAGACTAAGACATTTATCCTAGGAGAAAATTCATCAGACTAGGTTTTCTATCTTAGGAGAAAGATTCATCAGACTAAGACATTTATCCTTATCTTAGGAGAAAAATTCATCAGACTAAGACGTTTATTGATTAACCACTTTCTCTGTCATCTGTATCACTGAAATACCTTTTCTCCGGTCAGACCCAACATCTTCTATTTGTTTCATTGCTCATGAACCGACATCTACCCGACCTTTGTGTATCACATGAATCCCGAATCACGTCCATTTTCCCCACTCTGTGTATATGTTGTTCTTTCCCGACTTAAACTACTGGTCTTGGCCTGGAGGTCTGTTGCTCCTTCTCCTGACATGATAACCGATTTGAAGACCCTGCTTGTTTCTTGACTAACCACTCCCTTTGTAGACCTTAACCCACAAAATACCTCTCTTCGTTCGAACCCAATTCCTTCTATCTATTGTATTGTTCCTGAATCGATATCTACCAACCTTTGTATTTCATCTGATCCACAAAGCATATTGATTGTTACTAACTTCAGCATGCATGTCGCTCTTTCCTGATTTAAACCACTAGCCTTGGCCTTGAGGTCTATAACCTTTGGCTTCTGCTTGGAATGTCTTGCTTGTCAGTGGTCCAACCTTTTTGTCCATATTATCACAAAATATACCTTTTATTCATTCAACCAACACCCCTCATCTGTTGCATTCTCCATGAACTGATATGTACCAAACCTTTGTATTTTGCGGGGTCCCAAGGCGTGTTGATTATTACCAGCTCAGTGCGCTAGTTGTTCTTTCCTGACTTATGTCATTTTGGTGTACTAGTGATATCCCGTCTTGTGCAATTGGAAAGCTGATGGCAAATTTTGAAATTATTTATCACTTGTTCTGACCAGACAGACTCAGGAAGAAGAAGTGAACAAGAAAAAGGAGTAGAATAAAGGACAAAGGAAACAGATGATTCCTAACAAGAAAACTACAACGTAGAAACGTATCGGATGTGGATACTAACTCTAAAGATTGTGACATACACTCGCGGCCTACTCTGTTAAGCAATTATGATGTTCAGCTCTTGTCGTTCTGTGAAACGGGACTTCCATGTTCTGCATATCCAATCTGATTCACAATCCTCATTCGACTTGTAGTGCCTGAAAGGTTTTCACTATCAAGCCTCTCTCAGTTTGGTCTTCCTCTCAACTTACGGTCGCCTCAAAGTGCCCATGAAGGTTTTTACCAATGATACTCTCTCATTTTTTCGTTTATTCTTTTCAGCTTTTGTCGTCTTACGGTGCCCGTGAGGGTCTTCACCAATAAGACTCTCTCATCTTTATTTTTCTTGTTTGGACCGGAGTGTTGCCCTTGGTATGAAACACCTTTACTTGCTCGACTTGGCATCTCTTGAAGACTGATCAGAAGGTCTTTCTTTGAACTGTAACATGGGCTTTTGGATAGGGTTAGAAAGAAAGGGTATTAAAGGCTCAAAATAAATCAACATGGGTTCAAATTACAACCCTCGGAACCAGATTTCTTTACAACAACCACAACTTTTGCCCCAGTTTCTTGCTTGGGGATCTTTCGAGTTTTATTTTCCTATGGCCGGGCCGTGAATCTGCCTATGTATCCTTAAAAGAAATCAGGTCAAATGTAGTTCACACCAATTCCTTGTTGTTATAGTTTGTTTTTCTTTTCACTTATCATTATTTTCTTTTGTGCTTTTTTTCTTCTTTTACTTAGCTTTCACGTTTGTGTTTCTAATCTCTGCTATTGATTTCGAAAGAGGGTTATGAAAGAAAACAAGTAAGGCTCAAAGGGGTAACGAAGGATAAAGTGTTTAGATAGTTGGACAAAATGTCTTCGTCATTCCAATCTTCAAAATATGCCAAGCACAAACAACGTGATTAAACAGACATTTGTAGCATATTCTGATTGTGCTAGACTAGATAGCTATATTCACACATTTGCTTTTTTATTTGTTAAATAGAAAGCACCAATGGTCAGCACTCTCACTCTCATTATCACGAACGACCCTTGCCAATTTGGGCAAACTCGTCTTTAATTTCAAACTGATGCGGCATGAAACATAAGGTTTCTTTATGTTCTACCAGCCCCAGTTTCACATGGTTCGCGCTTAAAATGATCTCAAAATGTCCAAATCTGTTCTTATTTCCCTCAAGTGCCCCTATCATCTCCCCAATTGCTTCATGATTAACCTTTAAGATTAGGCCTAGAATTATGCGTGCATGTCATGTCATTAAAACTAGCAAAAAAATAAAAAACTAATGACACGAAAAGACAAAGTGTATTTTATTCACTAAGGATGGAAGGGTTTGACAACTAAACAAGCAACCTAAGATCCGAGTTACAAACCTAAAATAATCCGAATAATGAAAATAGCAACAAAACAGACAGACATGACTCATACAAACAGAATAGAAAGATAGAAGGGTTTGACTCAATAAAGCAAATAAAACCTAACCCTGAAATAACCCAGATAATAGAAAAAACATCAAAACAAGCTAAAGATTCCTTCCTAAGTGAGGAGGGGATGACTTTTTCTGACATGTCGCCACAAATTTGCTCATCAGAATTACCATAGCTTTCCCCAATTTCAGTCGGCAAGTTCCCGAGAGGATTCTCATACCATGTCTCCGGGCATCATCCCCACAAAGTGTACATTATCATGTGCATGTAAGGGATTCAGCGTGATATTCTGGGTGTCACTGTCTTGAATCAAATTTTCCTGGATCATCCTTTCTATTTCTCTTTTCAAATCCAGACAACTTTCCACATTGTGCCCCTGAGCATTGGAATGGTATTCACACTTTTTAGATGGGTCAAAGTTTCTTGCACGTGGGTCCACATGATTTGGAAGAATGGGTGCAATCATGTCATGTTGTTTTAACTTCTCAAATAAGCTTGCATAGGACTCTCCTATTGGTGTAAAATTATCTTTCAACTTTTGTTCCCTTTTATACCCCTGGCTTGGATGTGGGTTATAAGGTACTTGAAAATTTTGCGGAGGCTGGTGGAGAATTTGTGATGCTCGTGCTTGCTTTCTTGGGTTATTTGATGGCTGGACAACATACTGGGATGGATCAACAAAGCATGACGGGTTCTGAGGTGGATAGTAATGCTTAGGGCAGTCATGGAAAATCTGATGAGGCTGCACATACCTTCGAGGTGTTCTCCTGGGACCTCTTCTCGACCCTGATTTCTTCATCCATCTCATTCGTGTCACCAGATTCAATTTGGATAGCCTGAGCTGCAGCTTTGAGAGCTGCTTGACTTATAATTCTGCTTGTCTTAAGGCCATTCTCTACCATTTCTCCCATTTTGATTGCTTCCAAGTAGGATTTACCAACTGCGGACATAATGTTTAGAAAGTAATCCGGCTCTTGAGCCTAAAGGAAGATAACGATTAACTCGTGGTCATCCATGGGTGGCTTAGCTCGAGCTGCTTGCTCTCTCCATTTAATGGCATATTCCCTGAAACTTTCACTTGGTTTCTTCTTCAGGTTTGAAAGGGAATTACCGTCTGGGGCAATGTCGATGTTGTATTGAAACTGTTTGACAAATGCCTGTGCCATGTCATTCCAGACGTACCAGCGAGATGTGTCTTGATCCAAAAACCATTCAGATGCTACTCCCGTGAGGCTTTCCCTAAAATAAGCTATTAGTAATTCTTCATTTCTTCCCACACGTCTTAGTTGATTGCAATACCTTTTTAGGTGGGCTATGGGGTCTCCATGTCCATCGTACTTTTCAAATTTGGGAATCTTGAAACCATGCGGCAAGTGGACATCGGGGAACATACATAGATCTCTGAAGGCAACACTCTTATGACCTGTCAACCCTTGCATTTTTTCAACCGTTGTTCTAATCTTTTCACTCTTTGGGTTATTTCTTCATGTACCATCCTTCGGGCAGGATTCTCAATGTTTGTAGGAAGATCAAACGAGTACGAGTGGTGCTCTTGCTGTGTAGCAAATTGTGACTCATGACGGGGCTCTCCTTGACCATTGGCCCATGCTTGGCATATTTCAGTCATTTTCTGTTTCGGTATTCTATTTTCCTCAACCAGCGTAGACTCTAGTTGAACCCTCTGACCCTGAGTCTCTTGAGAACTTGTAACAGCTTCGATGTCAGTTGTCATTTTTCCTCGGATCTTGTGCTGTCCGCTTGCCACAAACCAACCACCTCAACTTTCTTCACAATTCAAAACATGTTAGAATGGACTCAGTCAGTCCTTATAATTATCAACATTTTTCACTTTTGTTTTTTTTTCATTTGTTTTTATATATAGTTGTGGTCGAATCTTATGGAGATTGCCTACGTATCATGACCCCGTATGAATCAGACCGTGCGTAGTTCTGGCATAAGTGCCAAATGACTAATAAAAATAAAATAAAAAAAAATTGGATTTTTTTTCCAAATTTTCCATAAAAGAAAAATGTGTTTATTACGACACATTTTACTACAAGATTAAACGAACTCGAAAAGACTCTATCATCAAAATGGCAATATAGTCTAAAAATAGACTAATAGACTGTGACTGACAAACACCTTTTTTCTTCTTTTTTTTAATAAAAAATTCATCGCTATTTCTCAAAAATTTTATAAAAACATCCGGTCTTGTCAATACGGCCTTTCAGCATTTCGAAGAAGATTTAAAAGGCAAAAAATTTTGAGAAATGACCAATGGCGGTTGTTCTTGCAAAAACAGCCTTCCGATGTCCTTTTGGGGACATTTGGCTATTTTGGACAAGAATGGCATTACCTTCACTTATGGTAAAACAACAACATTTATTTACCTTATAAAAAAAAATTTCAGAATAGTTAAACCCCATATGGGTTGCCTACGTATCACACATCTGGTGAGAATCAAACTTACGTAGTTCGGGCTAAATAAACCAACTATTTTTTTAAAACAAAACCCTTTTTCCGTTTTCCATTTTTCTCAAAAATTCGGCAAAGTTCCGGTACTATTTGGACATTGGTTTTTTTTTTCTCTCTTTCTTTCAAAACAGGTGATTAACTCTCTTAACCCTCTAAACTGCTATTTTTTTTTTCCAAATTTTCCCCATATTCAAAAGCCGGTCAACATGCAAGTCCGAAGCAAATAAATGCATAAATAGCAAGTAAGATGCATCAGGATGGTCTTTTTTATTTTAGGTACACCTGACCTAGACAGATCCAACCCCTGTGTTGAATCTCCAAGGTCAAATGCACGTGATGCAAATAAAATGTTCCTACTAGGGATATCCAGTATGAGGTTTGTTCTTCTAGGTTCAAACCTTATTGGAGAAAGGATCTACACTGGCTTACTCAAGCGGACAACTCGAGCCGAGGATGGTCAGTGTACCGGTAGCATTGCTTTCCGGCTTAACTGGTAGTGCTCCCCGCCTAAAACATGTGTGACTAAAATCCTTCACCGGGTGCCAAACACCTCAGCTATCTCAAGGAAAGCGGGCTATGTCAAACAAATGCCCAATTTTAATTTCAAGAAGACTCGGAGGGGGTGCGTGAGAAGGCAGTTTATATACACAGTTCAAAAATTATCAAAGCGGTAAAAGCAACATTTAGCATGTTAGTCCCATATATGTAAATAAAATCAGATAATAAATAAAGACAACACAACAATTATTCCAAGCTCGAATTTCTAACCTTGAACCAGTGGTTGTGGGTTAATTTCCCCAGCAGAGTCGCCAGAGCTGTCACACCTCCTTTTTCGCTACACCCCCGAAGGGGTATAATAAAGGGAGTTTTTTCAATTAAAGGACAATCGAATCGGGATTATTAATAAAAGATTCAAAGTCGCCACTTGGGAGATTTATGGTGTCCCAAGTCACCGGTTGAATCCCGAATCGAGGAAAATAATGACTCTGTTTAACAGTCCGCGAACTAGAAATCCGGGTAAGGAATTCTGTTAACCGGGGAGAAGGTGTTAGGCATTCCCGAGTTCCGTGGTTCTAGCACGGTCGCTCAGCTGTTATATTTGGCTTAATTATATGATTTTTAAATATATTTTTTTGAACCTATGTGCCTTTTTTACTTTAACCGCTTTTATTATTATTTTTTCTTTTTAAAAAAATTACAGAAAAGATTAGAATAATAATTTAAAACTTAATGAAATAAAATTATTGTTATGAGTACTAATTTTAAAAATGAGACTAATGAGAGAAAATTATTAATTGACATTGCTTAAAACTAGTAAGATGTGGGCTTATCTTGACATTGAATGGGCAGCCCACTATTGGGTTGATGGAGTCAAATGGGCTCATGTCCAAGACAAAATCCAAAAGGCCATATGTTCTTGGACTTTAAAATCTGCAGATATGGCCTTTTAAAGCCATGTTACAGATTTGGCCCTATCTTGCTGTTTGTATTCCGTAGCCAACTATTTACAAAAATAAGTTTACAGATTATCTTTCTAATCTACAACTTAACTATAAAAAAATATTATTGGGACTCTAAAATATAATAATAATAACAATAATAATAATAATAATAATAACAATAATAACAATAACAATAATAATAACAATAATAATAATAATAATAATAATGATGATGATAATAATGATGATAATAATGATGATAATAATAATGATAATAATAATAATAATAACAATAATAATAATAATAATAATAATAATAATAATAATAACAATAATAACAATAACAATAACAATAACAATAACAATAACAATAATAATAACAATAATAATAATAATAATAATAATAATAATAATAATAATAATAATAACAATAACAATAATAATAACAATAACAATAACAACAATAATAATAATAATAATAATAATAATAATAACAATAACAACAATAATAATAATAATAATAATAATAACAATAATAACAATAATAACAACAATAATAACAACAATAACAATAATAACAACAACAATAATAATAATAACAACAATAACAATAATAACAACAACAATAACAATAACAATAACAATAACAATAACAATAACAATAACAATAACAATAACAACAATAACAATAATAATAACAACAATAACAACAATAACAATAATAATAACAACAATAACAATAATAACAACAATAATAACAACAATAACAATAATAACAACAACAATAATAATAATAACAACAATAATAACAACAATAACAATAATAACAACAACAATAACAATAACAATAACAATAACAATAACAATAACAATAACAATAACAATAAGAAGAACAAGAATAATAATAATAAGAATAATAATAAGAAGAAGAAGAAGAACAATAATAATAATGATGATAATGATAATGATAATGATAATGATAATAATAATAATGATAATGATAATAATGATAATGATAATGATAATAATAATGATAATGATGATAATAATAATGATAATAATAATAATGATAATGATGATGATAATAATAATAATAATAATAATAATAATAATAATAATAATAATAATAATAACAACAACAACAACAACAACAACAACAACTTAGCTTGGTGACAACAAAGGGACAAACATAGTTACAAGAGTTCAACTTTTAATATATATACTCCTTTCAGACAATCAAATGCACAGTGAAATTATATCTAATACTTTTAAAAAAATTTAATTAAAGATGCTTAACACATCTTAATTAACTAACATATCGTTATAATATTATCAAACATTCAAGAGCATATAAAAATGAATTACAGTAGAAGGATGAAGCTACTAATATTTCCCAGCATCATTATCTTTCATTCCAACTCAATTTTTTGAGTTTACATGGTCCAAAAATTACCTGGACAACAGAAAGAAGAACAAATACAGCAGAGTCAGCTCTTTCCAAAATCAAAATCAAAATAATTAAACGGGCAGCAACAACAGCAAAAGATAGCGACAACGGCAGATTCAAATCCAAGAAAACAAACTAAGCTCCCAATTTTCTACTTACCATCATATCATGAAAAATGGTGGCATGCCAAAAGAGGGTGTTCGGGGAGGTCGCCGAAATTGGCCGGATTTTGGTCGCCGGATTTTCAGGGTGAAATTGGCATCAATAGCTAGGTCTCGAGAAGCTCCCTCCATCGATGTAGGTATTGTGGGGTGGTAGTGGTTGGAGCTTCAAGAATTTGGGCAAAAAAGTGACGGGAAAGTTTTCTAGATCTAAGATTCAAGGAGTTTGAGGGGTTTTTGAAGGATTTGGTTTGGAGATACGGAAAGAGGAGGTGTAACTATTAAATAATAAAACACTAATAAATTTAGGAGGTATGCAAAAATTAGGTATTCACAATACTGAGCTGGTTAACTTGGGAACTTCTGAAGAAATCCGAGAAACCAAGATAAGCATTCACATGGATGAGAAAACCCAGGATGCAATAATCCATCTTCTGTTTGAGTTCAAAGATGTGTTCGCTTGGTCGTACGACGACATGCCAGGGCTGAGTGTTGATCTGGTGGTTCATAAGTTGCCAACTTATCCCGATTGCCCTCCGGTCTAGCAAAAGCAAAGAAAGTTTAAAACTGACATCAGTGATAAGATCAAGGAAGAAATCACGAAAAATTTGAAAGCAGGGGTAATTCGAGTGGTCCGGTACACTACATGTTGGCTAATGTAGTCCCAGTTCCAAAGAAAGACGGGAAGACCCGGGTGTGCGTGGATTATAGAGATTTGAACAAGTCAAGTCCCAAAAATAATTTCCCTTTGCCTAACATCCACATCCTTGTTGATAATTGCGCCAATCATGAGATACAGTCCTTCGTGGATTGTTACGCAAGATATCACCAGGTGTTGATGGATGAAGAAGACGCCGAAAAGATAGCCTTCACTACACCCTAGGGTACATACTGCTATAGAGTCATGCCGTTTTGTTTGAAGAATGCTGGGGAAACCTACATGAGGGCCATGACCGCCATTTTCCATGATATGATGCACCAAGAGATAGAGGTATATATGGACGACGTAATCATCATGTCCAAAACCCAGGATGACCATGTTCAAGATTTAAGAAAATTCTTCAAGCGGTTGCGCAAGTATGATCTGAAGCTGAACCCAGCCAAATGTGTGTTTGGAGTCCCATCGGGCAAACTTTTAGGCTTTATAGTCAGTCGGAGAGGTATCGAGTTAGATCCAACAAAAATAAAGTCTATCCAGGATTTGCCTCCTCCGAGAACTAAGAAAGATGTGATGAGCTTGTTGGTCAGATTAAACTATATCGGCCGGTTCATTGCTCAGTTGACATCCACATGTGAGCCCATATTCAAATTACTGAAGAAAGACGCAGCAGTCAGGTGGACGGATGAATGTCAAGAAGCTTTTGATAAGATCAAAGAATATCTGTCAAATCCGCCAGTCTTGGTCCCACCAGAGCCAGGGAGGCCTCTTTTCTTGTATCTGACGGTCTTGGAAAATTCTTTCGGTGGTGTCCTTGGGCAACACAATGTAATCGGGAAGAAAGAACAATCAATCTACTACTTGAGCAAGAAGTTTACCAGCTATGAAGCTAAATATAATCTGTTGGAGAGAACATGTTATGCTTTGACTTGGGTCGCTCAGAAGCTAAGACAATATCTTCAAGCTTACACCACCTACCTCATAACCAGGTTGGATCCTTTGAAATACATATTCCAGAAATCGACCCACAGGGAGATTAGCAAAATGGCAGATTTTCCTCACGGAATTTGACATAGTCTATGTCACTCGCACGCAATGAAAGCCCAGGCGTTGGCAGATCATTTGGCTGAAAACCCGGTTGATGATGAAAACCAACCGTTGAGCACTTACTTCCCAGATGAAGAGGTAAATTCAATAGAAGTAATTTCTAAAGACACTCATGCTTGGAAAATGTTCTTCGATGGGGCAGTAAACGCAAAAGGTGTGGGAATTGGGGCAATCTTGATCTCACCCACTGGTCAGCACTATCCGGCCACAGCTAGGCTTTGGTTTTTCTACACAAACAACACTGCTGAGTATGAAGCCTGCATCATGGGTATGAACATGGTGATTGACCAGGACGTCGAAGAGTTATTGATTATAGGAGACTCAGATCTGATTATCCGGCAAGCACAGGGAGAATGGGAAACCCGAGATGTTAAACTTATTCCCTATCGGGAACATGTTAAAGAACTTAGCAAGCGGTTCAAGTTAATAGAGTTCAGGTACATCCCTTGCTATCACAATGAACTAGCTGATGCACTCGCCACTCTGTCCTCGATGTTGCCCTATCTAGGTAATGCCCACATTGATCCCTTGGAGATCCAAATCAAGGAAAGGCATGGTTACTGTAATACGGTTGAGGTAGAACCAAACACCCAGCCATGGTACCATGACATCAAAAGGTTTCTGAAAACGCAAGAATACCCCGAGCAAGCTAGTGGAGACCAAAAGAGGACCATTAGACGACATGCAAGTGGTTTCTTCTTAAGTGGTGATGTCTTGTACAAGAGGACCGCGGATCTCAACTTGTTAAGATGTGTTGACGACGAAGAGGCCGGAAGGATCATGCATGAAGTACACATAGGAGTGTGTGGACCCCATATGAATGGGTATGTTTTGGCAAAGAAAATCCTGCGAGCAGGGTATTACTGGATAACCATGGAAAAGGACTGCATCAGTTTTGTCCGGAAGTGCCATCAATGTCAGGTGCATGGTGATCTGATTCACGCACCTCCCACAGAACTACATCCCATATCGGCACCTTGGCCATTTTTATTGCTTGGGGGATGGACGTCATTGGGTCGATCGAGCCGAAAGCCTCAAATGGACATAGATTCATACTGGTTTCCATCGACTATTTCACGAAGTGGGTTGAAGCCATCACTCTCAAATCTGTTACCAAGAAAGCTGTGGTAGATTTTGTGCACTCTAACCTTATTTGTTATTTTGGCATTCCTGCAACTATCATCACAGATAATGCTGCAATAGTCGTTTGATGGAAGAGGTATGTGAACAATTCAAAATAACGCATAGAAACTCCACTCCCTACCGGCCCAAAGCCAATGGTGATGTTGAAGCGGCAAACAAGAACATCAAGAAGATTTTGAGAAAGATGATTCAGAGCTCCAGACAATGGCATGAAAAGTTGCCTTTCGCATTACTGGAATATCGCACCATGGTACGCACATCGGTAGGAGCAACCCCATACCTTTTTGTCTATGGAATTGAGATTGTTATACCCGCAGAGGTAGAAATCCCTTCTCTCTGGATCATCATTGAAGCAGAGATTGAGGACAGTGAGTGGGTCAAGACTCGTCTGGAACAGTTGACCTTAATTGATGAAAAGCGGATGGCTGCGGTCTGTCACGGGCAGTTGTACCAACAAAGAATGGCCCGTGCTTATAACAAGAAAGTGCGGCCCAGGAATTTTGAAGTGGGACAACTTGTGTTAAGGCGCATTCTTCCTCATCACCAGGAAGCAAAAGGAAAATTTGCTCCTAATTGGAAGGGTCCATACATCATCAGAAAGATATTTCTGAGATGAGCATTGTATCTGGGTGATATCGAAGGAAATGATCCCGAAGCAGCTGTGAATGTGAATGCAGTAAAAAGGTACTAAGTCTAGGCTTTCTGCGGTGATGACATTGTTCAATTGAGATGACGAAGGCTTTCATTCCTACTATCCAAACACTATCAATCTTTCGTGAACCCTTTGAGCCGGTTACTCTTCCTTGGTTACCCTCTTTGGAACCCGAAAGTACTATTGAAAAAAAAAATTGAAAAATGAAAAAATAGAAAGAAAAAAAATCAAAAACAAAAACAACAAAACAAATGTTTCCCTAAACTACGTCTGACTTGATTCCAGAAGGATACGTAGGCAACCTCTCTCTGGGGTTCATTCACACCAAAACAAAAATCCCAATTCCCCCAAAAAGTGAAACTGGGGCAAATGATATAATGGCTCGGCAATGAGCCCACCAAAATGGTTCCAAAGTTGTAGTTCCAACCAAAATCCTTTTACCCAAAAACCTTGTCCGAGTCCTTCTGATCAATTGGCAAAGGCATTGGAATTGGAGAATGCCATCGTTGGAACTTGATACAATCAAACTGAGAGAAATAAAATGAGAGAGTCTTATCGGTGAAAACCTACGGGCACCATAAGGCAACAGTGAGCAGAGAAATTGAAAAGAGAGAGTCCATTTAGTGAAAACTCGCAAAGAGCACAATCAGGCGACGATGAGAAGAGAAATGAGAGAGGTCGATTGGCGAAAACCCACAAAGGGAGTCGTCGGTCAAATAGAAGACATCTCCCACCATTAAAAGAGTCCTGGCAAGATTCCCTAGTTCTGAAACACGGGTCAATCAGTTTATGAGAAGTTGGGAAAGTTTGTGCGGGTCGGGCATCCAGTCCAAGAAGCATGTCATGTCTATTTGAAGCCTGCATGCACCCGAGCTAAGTCCTTTTTTTCTCCCCGAAAGGGACGCTTCTCTTTAAATTCATCTTCTTGCCTTTTGTTTACTTTTTTCTTGAATCCCTTTTAGTCTAACTCTGTTTCCAAAACTAATACAAAGAAAAGGTGGCAAGACTGGCTCTACAGGGCTCTGTCTAACAAAAGCTAAAAGAAAGTACTCAGCCTCAACGGGTGCACCAAGCCAATCCAATTGGTCATGATTATTGATGCTTTCAAAGCAAAGATATTGAGAAGGATAGAAAGTCAAAGACAAAGGTCCTAAGAGCAGAATAAAGTGAAAAATGTCAAAATCGCACACGGGAGAGTCGTCATGAAATCCTGAAAGTTGAGCCATTCGGTTTGGAAGAGAGATTAATCTTCAAAACCAGCAAGCCACAGAGGTTCTCAACAAAAGCTGGGTCGGGATCAAGCAATTGAGACGATCAAGGCCACAAAACCAATCACCGTTTCAAACTAACAATTGTTCTTTGTTTGAAAATTGAAACAGGTGCGATCCAAGCAACTGTGCAAGAAGCAGGTGCAACCAAAAGGAAAATGCATAAATGCTGAAACAGCTTTGCAGCAAATAATCAATCCAAAAGGGAAGTTTCCTCCAAGTTCTTTCCTACATCTTATCAAAAATATATAAAAAAAGGAAAAAAAGACAAGAAAAGAAGAAAATACCAAAAGAGGATAGTTTAGAATCCCCAATATCAACCTGTTACTTTGTTTGCCAACATTAGGGCTCCAATCCCTGAGTTGCGTCTTTTAGACATAGGGCCTCCATTCCCTAGTCGCCTTTTGTCAACATTAGGGCTTCAATCCCTGAGTTGAGCCTTTTTAGACATAGGGCCTTTATTCCCTAGTCGCCTTTTGCCAACATTAGGGCTTCAATCCCTGAGTTGCCTTTTAGACATAGGGCCTCCATTCCATAGTCGCCTTTAGCCAATATTAGGGCTCCAATCCCTGAGTTGTGCCTTTTAGACCTAGGGCCTCCATTCCCTAGTCGCCTTTTGCCAACATTAGGGCTCTAATCCCTGAGTTGTGCCTTTTTAGAGTAGGGCCTCCATTCCCTAGTCACCTTTTGACAACATTAGGGCTCCAATCCCTGAGTTGAGCCTTTTAGACATAGGGCCTCCATTCCCTAGTCGCCTTTTGCCAACATTAGGGCTCCAATCCCTGAGTTGTGCCTTTTAGACATAGGGCCTCCATTCCCTAGTCACCCTTTGCCGACATTAGGGCCCCAATCCCTGAGTTGAGCTTTTACCTTTTGCCAACATTAGGGCTCCAATCCCTGAGTTGAATTTGTCACCCTTTGCCGACATTAGGGCTCCAATCCTGAGTTGCACCTTTTAGACATAGGGCATTCATTACCTAGTCGCTTTTCATCAACATTAGGGCTCCAATCCCTGAGTTGACATTTTAGATATAGGGCTCCACTCCCTAATTTGTTCCATCCTAGACAGACACAATTCTTGTTTTACTAAAAAAAAAAGAGAATAAGTTCAGACTTTTATCACAAATGACTCACGAAATTTTCTTAGTGAAAACTGGGGCAAAATTTTTTTGTTTATTTCTTTGTTTTTGTGTCTGAGTAGATTTGACCTCGAGGCACAGGATCCGAGGTGGCTGAAAGAATGAGCCTCAATCCAATATAAAGAAAATAAGAAAAAGAACAAAAAAAGAAGTGAATTCAAAACGCCTAAGCAGACAAAGATGCGGACTGCTCAAAATTTGATTGAAGTCATAAGCTTCGCGTGTCCCACTTTGATCCAAGTGCTAAAGAAAGAACCAACACTTACAACTTGCGGGCATCAAGATTCAGATCTGAGTCCACAGCAAAATCAGCTAAGACTGAAGATCAAGCTTCAAGAGATTTATAGATAGGAATCTTGTAACTCGTAGTTGATAGGCATAGCTAGCTTAACTTTGATTTTCCTTTTGATGTAATAAGAAGATCAACAAGCAGTAGCAGCAGCAACAATAGTGAACTCATAGCTCCCCGTAGTCCTAGCTACCAAAGCTTCCAGAACTATACTGAACTGATTCCTTTACGGCCAAGGATATGTAGGCAACCTCTGAAGCAAGGTTCGGTTAGACATTTTTCAAAAATTCTTCTCACGGAGTGCCAAGCGAGCAAAAATCCCTCATAATTGCTCATTTATCTTTGCCCGAAAACCCTTCGTGTGTCCGAGCAAAGAGGGGCAGCTGTGAGCACGTGATTTTTGCCTCGCATGAATTACTCCTACAGAATCCTTAGATTTAGGATTTCTCTTTAAATTATTTGATTTTTAGGATTTAATTGCGTAATTTTTTTGTGTGTTTTCATTTGTATGTGTATGTTTAGTTTAGATAATTCATAAAAATACAAAATATTGCATTTGCATTTAGGATTTAATTTTACATATTTTTTTAGACTAATTAGTAATTAGAGTTTTACAAAAATACAAAAATACAAAAAATTGACTTTTAGCTTTGAATTTTGCTAGTTTATTTTAATTTGTTTCAATTAATTGTAGTAATCATCATTTAGGGTTAATTAGTTTAATTAGGCCCTTAGGATTTAATTCAGGTTTTTATTTTTAAAAAGAAAAAGGAAAAATATACAAAAAGGAATTAAATGAAAAGGAAATTAAAAAAGAAGAGAAAACTTGTCCTGTTAAAGATCTAAGTTTTGGGCCAACTATTTGGATTAATTGCTAGCCCAATAAAAAAACCATGAACCCGTGAAATCCGCCCCATGCCCGGCCCAAAATCTGGTCCAGCTTCCTTTTCCCTCACCAAACGACGTCGTTTGTTCCCAATTAATCTCAACCGTCTAGGTTGAGTGATATAACGGACGAGAAGCTAGGGTCATTTAATATATAAATGTCCTAACGACCCTACCCCACCCCCCAATCTGTCTCCTCTCACAACCCTAGCCAACCCTAGAGACAGCCCTGCCTGAGCCGCCGCCGAAAATCATCCACGGCGGCGGCGAGTCTCCAATAGTCCCTAAAATCTTACCATAACACCCTCTTCTCTCCCTCATCATGTATATGTTAATATTTTCCGTTGAATCCCACCGTAACCCTCCAAAATCCCCAAACCCTAGGGTGCCGCCATGGATTCCTCCATCGTGTCCGGCGGCGCCACCTCCTTTCCCCACCAAATCAACAACCAACGACCACCTCCTCCTCCTTATCTCAAATACCTGTTCAGCTTCCTTCGAATCCCCTCAAAACCTCTCGAATTTCAAATATAACTTTCAGGTTCTAGGGTCGAAATCAGAGGCCTCCGTGTAAAGCCATCCCTCCAAGATCCCCGATGTATTTCGTCTCGAGATGATGTTTTCCGTCCATTCCTCACAAAGAATCGACGATTTATATCATCTCGAGGTTAAAACAGATTCGCCCACTATGTTCAAGTCCAAATTAGTAAGTTCCCTTTTCTTTCTTCATATTCTGATTCATTCTTTACTTCGTCTGTTTCTTTTGTTCTATGTCCATAATTTGAATCCAGTTCCCCCC
>MU712696.1:99883-178467 GCA_026770625.1 Nicotiana glauca
TATTAGCAATGTAATAATATTAAATATTAGATGATATAATAAAGAAAAATACATAACAAAAAAATTATTTAATGCGCTCCCTGTATAAGTCATGTTAGTTTAACAGAGATTTTGTTCATTAAAAATTAGATAATATTATTAAAAACAATAGAATAAAATTTAAAATAAAAAAATATTTCAACAGTAATAAATTATAAATCTTCTCATATATGACAAAAGAAAGCGAATATTAAATATTGATTAATATAATAAAAAAGATATAGAACAAAAAAGTTATTCACTAACTATATAAGTACCTTTGATTTAATAAAGATTTCATTATTGAGTATATCGTATTGACAAGTAAGATTACAATTGAATTTTATTAAAGCAATATAATTTAAAAGGATTAAACAAGCCTGATCATAATTTAATTTAATTAATATTTTTTAATACTGACCGCGCATCGCGCGAGTACGACTACTAGTTAAGATTTAAACCGTGAAGTAGAGTAGTAAAACAGTCTCAGCTCGTGAGGCTTGGACATAAATTTTTACTCTAAAAAAATTACTGAAAATCTCATTTCACTTAATTTCAATTTGATGTTACTAAACTAAGGATAAAATCATAAAGAATTCAAAATATTTCAATATTTATAAATAATAGTAATACTTAAACTTTTGATAAGTTATATAACCGCTTACATTTCGGGTCGGGCCAAGAGAAAATGGGAAATAAGTAACAGGTTATTCTAGGGTTTTAGGACCATTGTCTTCTTCATTCAAGAACCTAAATTCTCTCTATCATCACTCACTCAACGCAACCATGACTGCTCAATCCCCAGAAGAGATCCTAGCCGCTCATCTCGAACAACAAAAGATTGAAGTAATTCTCCCTTTTCCCCGCAATTTAGTATTCATACGAATGTGTAGACATAAAGTTGTGAACTTTTTAGGCCCTTGTAGCTTGTGTATGAGGGTTTTTTGAGGTTTTATAGCAATTTAACTTGATTTTATTGTTTTATTATATCTTATTGAATCTTATTGAATGTTGGGTATTGTTTGAATTTTTTTCACTTTTGGGATCTATAAGAAAAGTAGATGATAAACCAAAAATAATTATTCATTTGTTTTACTGTGGGACATTATAGATGGTCTTTTGTTCAAAAAGCTTGAGTCTTTTGAGGCTGTTATGGCAGAAGTTTGAATCTTTTCTGTGAAAGAGACTAACCTGTTTAGTCTGGGACACCATAAACTATCTTGTTTAAGTGAAAGATTGAGTTTTCCTTTAGGCGTTGTGGTGTTTTCCATTGTAATCTAATCTGCATTGTAGACGGGAAGTCGCAGTTTCGTTTGATCTCTAACTTGGTATTGTTGTAATAAGAATCCTAGTTGGTAAGTAGAAAATCAGAAAGGGGAGGCGATATATTGTTCTTAGATGGATGTTAAATCTATTAGTAGAGTAAATTTAATTGTTGAAGTTTGTTTATGCCCATTTGACATCCTCGATTACAAGTTGTAAGTGAGGCCAATTGAGTTAAAATCAGGCCATATAGAGAGGCGGAGGAATGTGCTCCTCACAATGAGGTCCTTCCAGGAGCAATATTGGAACACCTTTTACTCTTTCTATCGACATCTTGATTGGCTGACTTAACCCTTTCCCTACTCTCCTGATGCTGATTTCCCTTCTAAGAGGCATGGCCATATCTAGTTTCTCTCCCTTTCCTTTGTTTTCTGACTCCCTATGCAGTCTGCCCTTTTCCCCGAGTGCACCGGGACAAAGCCCTCCCCCACCTAAAAAACATCTTCCTTTCCAGGCTCACCTTTCCTTTTCCTCTCAACGTCTTCATGACTAGCTCTAATGGTTCAGTGATTATCATCTTTTTTGACAAAGTAAGGCCAAGATCAGCTGTAATTATCATCTGTACAATATAGTTGCTGTCTAGATTACCTGAAAAGATGTGATAAATGTACTAGAGCAGCTAAATTTAGCTATATTTGTTTGCTTGAATCGTTACTTGCATTTAATACCAATGAGAAATTCCATGAAGTCATTTCGACTTCCAATGTTGTTGTAGTGATGCAATATTTTTTAGCATCTTCTGCTTTTTCTTTCGTGAATGAGTTGAAACACTGCATCCTAATTTTCCACAAGTATAAAATTTGTACCTTGCTAAGGATATTGGATTAATTTTGGTTGACAACACACACACACACAGACGCACGCAGCCAAAGCAAACAACAGAAAAACGGAAAGGTCTTCTAGATTTTATATGTGGTCTCTAAATGCTTTATTGGTTCACTGGTAAATATAGAAGTAGATCTATTATATTTCTTGGTGTTCAAGTCAGCTTTTGTCAAGTGAGCATGGTTGTGTGATTCATGTATATTCTGTATCGGTTTTTAACCATGTATAATCTTCTTTTGTAGTCAGAGGAGCCGATTATTGAGGATGAGGCCGATGATGATGATGATGATGATGAAGATGATGATGATGACAAAGATGAAGATGATGCTGAAGGTAAGTATAAAAGCATAATTCATACTTATAAAAAAAAGTATAAAAGCATATTTCATAATTCTGAGCCTGACTTTGCTGGTTCTGATGCTTTTGGTTTTTTGAGAATGATTCTTTTGGTCTTCTAAGATGGTGCCTTTGAAGCATTAGTTGCATTTCCTAGGTCTAAGTATCACTCATCCAATTTTAGGTTCAACTATCTATAGAGATTAAGGACTTTGCTTGTGTATTTTCCTTTTCCTTGTGAATTTTGTTTAATTGGAAGCTCAGGCTGTATTTAAAGTTGAATTTTTCGGTTAACCTGAGTCCTTGAAACTTGTAAAAGGTGCATTCAAAATTACTGATTGTATTAGTGTGTCGAACAAGTTAGGATAACTCAGTCCAGAGTCTCATATAAGATGGGATAGAAGGAGTATTACAAATGTGGAGTATCTCTCATATTAATCCCGTCTCTGTCCCCTGCTGTTGCATTACCATTTTTGAATATGCTTTCATATAAGTAAAAAAATAAAAAAGGAGTGAAATCATATCACTTCATTCTTTTGTTGAATTATACAGTTCTGGCCTTGGTTTTACTGAAAGTAGAGTAATTACATTAACTCAGGTGCTTATTTATTGCCATGTCCCTGATGAACTTGTCGGAAGAGATTTTGGGTCCTTCTTTGTGATTTTCAAAGTGTGCATTCCTTCTGAGAAAAAACAAATGTTTTGTGATGCATGTTACAGTGGGTTGATTATCTGATTGTTGTGTTATACTGAAATGCTTGGAATTCTGGGCAGAAGATGGAGATGCTAGTGGTAGGTCAAAGCAGAGCAGGAGTGAGAAAAAGAGTCGAAAAGCTATGATAAAGCTTGGAATGAAGCCAATCCCGGGGGTTAGCCGTGTCACTGTCAAGAAGAGCAAGAATGTTAGTTAATTATGTTATTGCGCTCTTGCTTTTCTTTCTCCATGTGTTTTGTTTTAGTTCACATTCTAGTTATAAGCTTTCTCCTTATATTGTCCTCTCTTTTGCAGATTCTCTTTGTCATTTCGAAACCGGATGTTTTCAAAAGCCCCGCGTCAGACACATACGTTATATTTGGTGAGGCAAAGATTGAGGATTTGAGCTCACAATTGCAGAGTCAAGCTGCTGAGCAGTTCAAGGCTCCTAATTTGAGCAACGTTATATCAAAGCCAGAGCCATCAACAGTAGCTCAGGACGATGAGGATGTAGATGAAACTGGCGTAGAACCCAAGGATATCGAGCTGGTTATGACTCAAGCAGGTGTTTCCAGAGCAAAAGCTGTCAAAGCTCTCAAGTGTGCAGATGGTGATATTGTCTCTGCCATTATGGAGCTTACAAACTAGGAAGTCTACTATGTAGTTTTTCCAAATATTTTAAGCTGCTTATGGATATTAAAAGGCTTCAGTTGCTGCCCTTCCTATTCAATTTTACTGTTCTGTTTACTGTCTTTCATTGTATACCAGAGACATACTGAGTTATGCAAATGAAAAGATTCTGGTGAAGCCTTGGCACAGTTCAATGGCCCTGATTCTTTTAACTTGCAGCAAACCTCCTTGGGTCATTGCATCCCAATTATGAAACAGACAAATATTCCTCAAACAGGTGCACTTGGTATGATAGCCTACTGAATTAGTATCTCGATGCGGATGAGAATACATGTTGCGAAGTATGAGGTTGAGTTTATTATCAATTTTTTTAATCAAATTATTTAATGTATAAGTAGGAGCCTGCTCGAGTAGTGTAGCCTGTAGTATTCTCAATTCTCAACTCAAGTTAATGAAACAGTAACCAAAAGATTCAGCTATATTAATAAGATAGATATGTGATTACAACTCAAATAGGAAAAGATCATAACTAGTTAACATAAGACAATAGGAATTGCAGAAAATAAGAGCTAAAGATTGATAGAAGAAGGAGGTGAGGTGCTAGCAGAAAGAGGTGAGAAATCAGAAGAAAGGAGATGGGAATTAGAGTTCACTCATAACAGAATTGCCTGCCCTTAATGCCATACTGCTGGTGCTTATATAGTTCACCTCCCGTAACAAACTGTCCTTTTATTCACGTGATCCCCCACCTTTCCAAACGTAATCCTCGATTCTAGCTGGTGCAATTATTTTTCTAGAACTCCTACGTGGCAGACCCATGGGTTCATCTCCCGTGGCATCCTTATTGTCATCTCTGTCAGCATTTACTGGATTTGTATTCACAACAATACTCCCTTCCTGAAAAGCAACCTTGTCCTCAAGGTTTGGATCAAGTGTCGGGCTAAACTCTGCACCATCAGCTAGTTGCAAAGGCGTAACCTGTTGTTCTGGTTCCCCCACGCAACGCTTTAGCATAGAGACATGGAAAACGGGGTGAATTTTAGCAACCTCGGGAAGCTCTAGCTTGTAAGCTACTGCACCAATTCGTTTTAACACTTGAAATGGACCAATGTATCGGCGTCCCAGCTTGTGATCCTTCTGTAAACGAAGCGACACCTGCCTATAAGTTTTTAATTTGACATAAACCCAGTCACCAATTTCAAAGACCACTTCAGTTCTGGAGTTGTCCGCAAAGGCTTTCATGCGAGCTTGTGCCTTTGCCAAGTTGGTTTTTAGCAACTGCAGTACTTCATCTCTTTGCAGCATATAGGATTCGACCAGTTCACTAGCCGTGCTGCCCAATATGTAACGAGCAATTGTTGGAGGTTCGCGCCCATACAAAGCCTGAAAGGGAGTCATCCCTGCTGAAGTTTGAAAGGGCGTGTTGTACCAATATTCAGCCCAAGGTAGCATAGCCACCCAGTGAGAAGGCACATCAGCCACATAGCAGCGAAGATACTGCTCAACACATTTGTTAAGGGCCTCAGACTGTCCATCGGATTGTGGGTGGTAGGTAGTGCTCATGGCCAAGGTTGAACCTTGTAAACGATTAATCTCTTGCCAAAAAGAGTGTAGAAACCTAGGGTCCCGGTCTGTCACAATAGTCCTTGGTGGTCCGTGAAGCCTAATTACTCCAAGTACAAAAGCTTCAGCCACTGAATGAGTAGAAAATGTGGAGGGCCGGGGAATAAAATGCCCGTACTTAGTCAAGCGATCAATTACTGTCATAATGGTTGTTTTTCTGCGAGAGCCTGGAAGGCAAGTGACAAAATCCATAGCTATGTCTTTAAACACCTGATCGGGGACCGAGAGAGGCTGTAATAGACCTACTGGGTGCAGATGAGTGTCTTTCATTTGCTGGCAAGTTTGACAAGTAACTACAAAGGACTGGACATCTCTACGCATTTGTCTCCAAAAGAAATTGGAAGCTAGTCGGTGATAGGTGCGAGCTACCCCTGCATGTCCCCCAATTGCTGTGGAATGGAACTCAAACATAAGTTTATGGCACAGGTGTGAATCTGAAGGAATAACCAGCCTTCCTTTAAAAAAAAGTAGCCCATCCTTGAACTGATAGTGCATGAAGCCCTCCTCGTTAAGCTGCAACCGTTGTCGTATGTCGACTAACTCTGGATGGTTCTGATTCAAATCCTTCAGCTCTTGTTCAATTGCAAGGGTCTTAACAGAAATACTATAAATGACGCATCTGATGTGCGAGAAAGAGCATCAGCTACTGTGTTTTGTTTTCCAGGCCTATACACTATGCGAAAGTCATAACCAACCAGCTTGGTGAGTCATTTCTGCTGCTCGGGCGTTTGTATAGTTTGGTTGGTCAGATTTTTCAAGGATTGTTGATCCGTATAAATAGTGAATCTCCGTCCCAAAAGATACTGCCTCCACTTGCTCACTGCTTGGGTAATGACGAACATTTCTCTATGATAATTCACGCCTTTTGCATGCGAGAACTCAACATCTGGCTAAAATAAGCTATGGGGTGCCCCTTTTGCGACAAAATGGCCCCAATCCCTTGGCCAGACGCATCTGTTTCAACTTGAAATTCTTGACTAAAATCTGGTAAGGTCAAGACAAGTGTGGATCCTAATTTGCGCTTCAATGTTTCAAAAGACTGTTGTGCAGCCTCACTCCATCTAAAAGAGTCCCTTTTCAATAGGTCTGATAACGGTCCGGCTATTGCAGCATAGTGGTGGATGAAACGCCGATAATAGCCGGCTAGTCCTAAAAAGCTACGTACCTCCTTCACTGTACGAGGGGAAGGCCATTGCTGGATAGCAACAATCTTCACAGGATCTACAGACAATCCCTTAGTAGAGATTATGTGTCCTAAATAATCCACCGATGACTGACCAAATAGACATTTTGATCGTTTGGCAACTAACTGATGTTGCCTAAGCCGAACCAATACAAGCTCCAGGTGCTCCAAATGAGCTTTCCAAGTTGAGCTATAGATCAATATATCATCCAAAAAAACCAAGACAAAGCGCCGAAAATATGGCCTGAAAATGTCATTCATAGTTGCTTGGAAAGTTGAAGGGACATTGGTAAGCCCGAACGGCATTACGAGGAATTCGTAATGTCCATCATGCGTGCGAAATGCTGTCTTCGCAACATCTTCAGGTCGGACTCGTATCTGATGGTAACCAGAGAGCAAGTCCAATTTGGAAAAGAATTGTGCCCCGTTCAGCTCATCAAAAAGTTCATCTATGGTAGGGATTGGGAAGCTGTCGCGTATAGTTAATGCATTCAGAGCCCGATAATCCACACAAAACCGCCATGTCCCATCCTTCTTGCGTACCAAAAGCACAGGAGAAGAAAAAGGACTAGTGCTGGTTCTAATGACTCCCTCTCTGAGCATGTCAGCTACAAGTTGTTCCATAACTTGCTTCTAAAAATAGGGATACCGATATGGTTTGACATTCACTGGTTGTGCTCCTGGATTAAGATGTATGGCATGATCTTGTACACGCGAAGGGGGTAGCCTTGCTGGCTTCTGAAACAAATCCTTAAAGGAATCTAAAAGGGATGCCAAATCAGCCACAGGTTCCTCCAACAACGCCCTCTCCTCATTTACCACTTCCAGGCAAAAGAAGGAAGCAATAGCATCGGTGGCCGCCATCCTTCTCAAACTATGTAATTGTATCGGTTGCACATCTGTTGGGGAATTTCCCTTCCAAGATACCTTAGACCCATTCAAAGAGAACTCAAATATCCTTGTAGCATAATCAGTCAGCACAGGTCCCAATTTAGCAAGCCATGCTACTCCCAATACAACATCTGAACCATGAAACGGCAATACGTAAAGGTCTTCCACCAATGTACTTCCTTGGATCATAAGAGTCAATTGCCGGGCAACTCTATTACACTGCAAACGCTGTCCCCTGCCTACCATGACAGATATTGTTGGAATGGTCTCAATTGGAAGTTGTAAAAACTTTGCTTCCCGCGGCTGGATGAAGTTGTGAGTACTTCCTCCATCGACTAGAATCTGTACTTGGGAACCATTCAACCGACCAGTGAAGCGGAGAGTGGAAGGTGAGTGTCCTCCCGTTAAGGCATGATAGGAGATGGCAGAGTGCTCTTGTACCTCCAAGCACTGCAGCTCCTCGGCCAAAATATCATCAGAAACAAAAGATTTTGGTAGGATCGGGTCATTCTTAGGCTCGTTGGTTAGAAGTAACAGCTGAGGGGGAGTCTTACATTTGTGTCCGGCGGTGTACTTCTCCTCACAATAATAACATAAACTACGCTCCCCCCTGCTCTGAATCTCAGCATGGGTCAAGCGTTTGAGAGGTGGACGATTTGATGGTATAGTGGTACTGGGGCTGTGAGAGGTAGAGGGATAATGATTTGGAGTTGTGGTAGGGCTGGGTAACAGGGGCGTGCCTTTGTTAGCCAACGCAGGCCGGACTAGTCCTTTCTCAGCTTGGATCCGGCGCTCGTGTATGTGGGCCTGCGTAAGGGCCTCTTCAAACGTTTTCGGCTCATGGCTTAGCACTGAATTTTTAGTAGAAATATTATGGTATAGCCAGTTTTCACACTGGTCAATGAAAAATAGCCAGCGTTTACCAAGTCAATAAAAAATAGCCACTATTTTGCTGCAACAGGGACCGGTCCAGTATAATATACGGGAGTTCTGGTGCATTTGTGTACGAACTCCAGCATATTATGCTGGACCGGTATACTTTGCTAACTCCTGTAAAATTTGCGGGAGACTGGAGCACCAGTGCTCCAAACTCCAGTATATTATACTGGACAATTATACTTGCTGGAACTCCCGTAAAATTTACTGGAGTTCCAGCATAATTATGCTTGAACTCCCGTAAAATTTGCGGGAGTTCCAGCATAGTTATCTTGAAACTCCCGTAAAATTTACTGGAGTTCAAGCATACTTACGCTGGAACTCCAATAAAATTTGCTGGCGTCTTTTCTGGATTTTGAACAGTGTTTTCGCTCAGATTTAAAGTGGCTAAATTTTGATGACTTTTGAAACTTGGCTATTTTTCAATGACCAGTGGTAAATCTGGCTATTTTTGAATTTCTTCCGAATTTTTAATATCTTCTCTAAGCCCAGAGATAAAAAGCTTCACCATAAGCCTTTCAGAAACATCATCTGTTTCGTTAGAGATGGCCTCAAACATGCCCAGTAGTTCCGATGCAGTAGTAACCTACCGGAATTTCGCTAACCTTCCCTCTACCGACTCGAGTCCCTTCTGTTTAAAGAGAATTCGCACCTTCTCTGCAAAATACGGCCAGTCAACTAATTGTTTATTTCTAAACAACCATCGATACCACTCAAGTGCTTCATCGTCGAGATAGAACGATGTTATGGTCAGCCTTTGATCGTCCTCAATTCGATAAAAATCAAAATACCGCTCCGCCTGAAATATCCACGCCTCTGGGTTCTCACCACGAAACCGTCCAAACTCTACCGAGGCTGCCTTGTGCTGGAGAATGGTTGCCGGTGCATTTTCCTGTCGAGCAATCTCCATTGCGGGCTCTCGCCGGTTATTACCCCTCGGTGCTTTGATTGACAATACCTCCATCAGTATGCCACGCATCTCAGCCATTTCTTTATAAAAGGATTCCTTCACTTCTTGAATTGAATCACAAATAAACTCCTGGATGAAAGCCTTAAGTACTGTTTGGTCCTCCATGAGAGACCTCTTGATGAAAGCACCAATGTAGTATTCTCAATTCTTGACTCAAGTTAATGAAACAGTAACCAAAAGATTCAGCTATATTAATAAGATGGATATGTGATTATAACTCAAATAGGAAAAGATCATAATTAGTTAACATAAGACAATAGGAATTGCACAAAATAAGAGCTAAAGATAGTAGAAGAAGGAGGTGAGGTGCTAGAAGAAAGAGGTGACAAATCAGAAGAAAGGAGATGAGAATTAGAGTTCACTCATAACAGAATTACCTGCCCTTAATGCCATACTGCTGGTGCTTATATAGTTCACCTCCCGTAACAAACTCTGTCCTTTTATTCACGTGATCCCCCACCTTTCCAAACGTAATCCTCAAGTCTAACTGGTGCAATTATTTTTCTAGAACTCCTACGTGGCAGACCCATGGGTTCATCTCCCGTGGCATCCTTATTGTCATCTCTATCAGCATTTACTGGATTTGTATTCACCACATAGCCATTGTCCCATTGCCTGTACTATGGACTCTGTGAAATTTAGTTCTCCGTTAAATTCCAAAGTACCACGACAAGATTATTAGTAATTCTTTTGGGGTTTTTACACAATTACTTACAAAAATAAAATTATTTATCCTTGTCTACTCATTTTGTTTTTCTACGCATAAACTAATTACATTTCCTATCCATGGTAGGTTTTGTGGGGAATTTTTTCTTTATTCTCCAATTTTTTTTTATTTCTATGTTTTTTTTTCTTTTTTCTTTTTTTTCCCTCTTCTCCTTTTCTTTTTTCTCGTTTTCTTCTTATTTTTTTCCTTTTTTCCTATTCTAATTTTATTTAACTTCTTCTTTTTTTTATATTCTTTTTCTCTTCATAATCTAATTTTATTTACTATTTTCACTATTTTGTATTATTATTTTTTATATTATTACTAAAGAAAAATTAAATTGTATATCAATTAAATGTAGCTAATACTACCAAAAAAATATTAACTAACATATGATACCAGTATACATCGTACGCAAAGAGTTAAAAAAAGTTTAATTCAATTATTAAACTGAAATAATATCAGTTGTCAATAAAAATTTCAACAAAATCTAAAAGGATCTAATTATAAGAGTATACCGTTATATTATATATATATATATATATATATATATATATATATATATATATATATATATATATATATTTGCATTTTTAATTTTCCTCTCACGCTGGGTAAAAGCTTAAAGCAAATTAAAGGAGAAAAGGCAAGTGAATTTACTGGTAATAAGTATACTATTATAGTAGATTGTATACTATTACAGCATATTGTTACAGTATATTGCATATTATGATAGTATACTATAACAATATATTGTATACTGTTGCAGTATAACTATATACTCCTATAGTATAATGTATATACTGTTAGGTAACTTTGTTTGTAGTATAGCTATAACTCCTACAACTTATTGTATACCGTAGCGGTATATTGTAGCTGTCTTCTTCTCCGATTTTCAACTGAAAATTTTAATCTCAATCACCTCAAATCAGCTCTAAATGCTATCAAATTTCAATATGAACTCCCATAAGGTACTATAAATAATATTTAACAGCACACACTTTGAATCAAACAAGAAATCTTCAAAAATAAAATTGAGCTTCAAGCCCAACAATGGTGGATATTCAAATACAAAAAAAAATTTAGATCTGGGAAGCTTACTCGAAGATACTATAAGCAATATTTTATAGCACCATATCGAATCAAACAATAAATCTTCAAAAAAAAACTATTTTCTTCCTTAAAACTTTACTATAACATATAAATTAAAAGTAAATACTATTGAAAAAAGAGAGAGAAATAGGGGGGTGCAGAGTGGTGAAAAGTTGAACTAATGTTTCGGAATGAGGTTTTGACACAATTGGGGAGTTGAGCAAAGAATTGGAGGTAGGTAAAATGACAAAGAAGAAGAAGAGGAATATAATAAAGGCGGATAAATAGTTTGGGGCTCATAGGTAGGAGTAGTAAATAGTTTGGGTCTGGTCATTAAAGCGTAAATAGTTTGGAATTAATGAGTATAAAGTGAGATTTTCTCAATTCTTTTACTACTAGGTAGTGTTGGCCCGTGCCAGCATGGACCCAATATTATAGAAGTTGAAAATATTATAGTTTATTTTCCTACATGTAAATAACTACCAAATAAGCTATAGACAACCAATATAGCAATAAATACCTAATAGAATAGCTATGGTTTCACAAATACATTAGTGAAATAGTTTAATCGGTATTTCACAAGCACATTGATCATTGCTTCCTTCTCCAAATTCCACCCAGAAGACAGTATAAAGACCACTTATCTTCGGATACGGGAAGAATTTGGTGCCCTTATCTTATTGATTCGGGCCTGCAAAATAATAACAACAACTCAGTATAATCCCACTTAGTGGGAAAAAGCTTTGAAAAAGAGCCGTGGCATAACTGGCAAAGTTGCTGCCGTATGACCTTGTGGTCACAGGTTCGAACCATACAAATAGGAGGTTAGAAGAGGATATAGATAACAGAAATGGCTAAAGGTTGAAGAAAAAATGAGTGAAGTTTTGGTTCAAGTAATCCCTTAGTTATAGGGAAATGACGACGAAATTGACGGCGCATTCAATGTTTCTGGGGAGACGAACCGGCGTTGCATTCAATGCTTCTAGGGGAACGAACCAACGGGATGTTTCGATCACTTTGAACGCTTACGTCACAAGCATGACGTCATCGCGAGAGACTCGAGAAAATCGAGGTCAAAGTCATTTCATATCATTCTATTCTAAGAAATGCGGGGACTATCTGTATACAACCAAAATCGAATAGTATGATTTTGAAGGCTTAAACCGGGCTCTAGACCCGAGTCCGAGAGACTCGAAGAGGGTATCGTATTCGACTGAGGGACATCCACCTCGGGGAAGCTGATCGAGTGTTTGACACGGACTACATCAAGGGCAGCACTACCTCGAAGTCAATTAAGAAAGAGCGAAAATTTCTCAAAGACACGTGGACCTGAGCATTAATTATAGGATAAGGATCGTATGAAATGGTACGGATTCGTACTAGGCCATTATACACCTGTACCAATAGAATTCTTTACTTTTAGGAGTAAGGTACTATATTGAGATTTTCTCCTCCTATATAAAGGGGACCCCAATCATTTTGTAAGGGCATCAGATCATTCATTGCAAAAGAACATTCTTATTCCTTTTTGTTTAACGTGCTCTCAAATTGTTCTTCAGCTTCATTGCTTTTACTTTATTATTCATACTTTATTACTCTTATCTCACCTCGAGGTCCCTGGGTAAATCAAGCTCGAGGCCCCTTACTACCTCAACCACACTGATTTGGTCCTTTATTTTTCTTACTTAAACTCAATATAACTTGCATAATCACTAGTATTAGAATATATCACGTATCTTTAAAACCACAATTTTTTTTTAATTATTTAAACTCTTTTTCTTGAGGTAAACATATGCTAAAGGTAAAGATAATTTTTTGTGCTTAACCTAAAAGATTAAGGGAGTAAAATAAAATTCACTATTTACAACAAATTGTTCAAAAATTAACTTTTAGGAGTAAGGTACTATATTGAGATTTTCTCCTCCTATATAAAGGGGACTCCAATCATTTTGTAAGGGCATCAGATCATTCATTGCAAAAGAACATTCTTATTCCTTTTTGTTTAACGTGCTCTCAAATTGTTCTTCAACTTCATTGCTTTTACTTTATTATTCATACTTTATTACTCTTATCTCACCTCGAGGTCCCTGGGTAAATCAAGCTCGAGGCCCCTTACTACCTCAACCACATTGATTTGGTCCTTTATTTTTCTTACTTAAGCTCAATATTACTTGCATAATCACTAGTATTAGAATATATCACGTATCTTTAAAACCACAAAAAATCTTTAATTATTTAAACTCTTTTTCTTGAGGTAAACATATGCTAAAGGTAAAGACAATTTTTTGTGCTTAACCTAAAAGATTAAGGGAGTAAAATAAAATTCACTATTTACAACAAATTGTTCAAAAATTATCCCTCCATTTTATTGCTTGATCCTCGTGAAATAAGAACTAGGGAAACTATTTGATTCCCAAAATTGCAAAATTTACTTCTTTGCAAATAACAACTAATTGTATCGGAGTAAGCCAATCGGTCCTCCGAACTTTATAATAACCGTAGTCACCGTTCCCCTAAAGGCGGACCCACTGGCCACGTCCAAGGTAGGGAGTCATCGACGCCTGTCAAAGACATGAAATTTAAGAAAAAAATAAATATTTTTGAAATTTGTGGTCCTAAACAAGTTCAAATGGGGCTCATAATATTTGTGTGATTATAAAAGCTTCTCATTAAGGGTAGAGTTGTAACTTTAAGCTAAATTGTTATCAAATTTAGAAATGGTTCATTTTTTTTGAAATAGACCAAAAAAGAAATAGGTTCACATAGATTGGAACGGAGAAAGTATATGATAACTATATTTCACAAGAAATATATTTATAATTAACTTGGCACCCTGTTAATCAGAGGTGGACTTGGTGGTTGAGAAGTGTGTGAAGCTCCCTAGTAGCCTAATAGGTATCGAGACTGAACTTTTAGACCTCCCTTTTTGTATTTGTCAAGCATATAAAGAGATTTTACGGGTCGAATATTCAGACGTGAGATTTTTTGTTGAAACAAGTTGGTGTTAATATTTTTTATTTTTTTGGCTTAAAAATCAGGTGTCACATTATTAAAAATTATCATAATATATTATTTTTCGGTTTATGCCTTGTGAATAAAATAATAAAAGACAAGTGTTTCTTCTGATATATAAAAGAAAGAGATAATTTTTCTAATAGTTGAGTAGTATTTTAACAATAAATTCCACCAGATCCTACCATTATACATCCCCTCTACACCATCATTTTCCATCGGCATATCACCAATATTCTATAGAAAAAGAAAAAAAGAATGAAAAAAGAAAAGGAAAAAAGGGGAAATCAGGATGAAAAGCGTTAAAAGAGCTCAAAATCATTTAAAATTATGAAAAAAAACTAGGGAGATTATTTGATTCCCAAAATTGCAAAATTTACTTCTTTGCAAATAACGGCCAAGTGTATCGAAATAACCAAATTGGTACATCAAACTTTGAAAGTCACCGTTTTCTCATAGGCGAACCCCACGTTCAAGGTAGAATTTGGTAATTAGCATGTCTACGTTAAGGAACCACCAAGGTATGCGGTAGTCTTAACTAGAAGTTTTGGGTTCACGCCCTAAAAATAAGAAATTTCTAGTAGGGAGCGTTTTTCTAACTGTGCTCATCCGAATTAGTCGGCTATGTACGTAAATGCTGATTATCGAATGAGCAAAACAAATATATATATATATAATAGTGCCCCCTTACCTTTAATTCATGGGTTCGCCTTTACTGCTACTATCACTAGATCAGCTACCTCATTTTATATTTCTTCTGCAATGGTGGTTTTGCTCGACTGGAGACTGAAATTTATAACATTTACTACTATATTTTGTCAATTACGGAGATTGCTGTCACACCTTCTTTTTCCTATCCCGAAAGGGTATAAAGGAGTTTATTCAATTAAAGTAAACAAATCGAGGCGGGATTATTTATATCAAATTTAGAGTTGCCACTTGGGATAATTTATGGTGTCCCAAGTCACCAGTTTAAAATTCCGAATCGAGGAAGTTTGACTCTATTTATGGTCTGCGAATAAAGAAATCCGGGTAAGGAATTATGTTAACCCGGGAGAAGATGTTAGGCATTCCCGAATTTCGTGGTTTTAACACGATCGCTTTAATCATACTTGGCTCAATTAAATTGTTTAACTACTCATTTTGGAAACTATGTGCTTTACCTCTTTAAATTAAGAAATTATACTAAAACGAGTCACGCATACGTGTACTCATTTTGTTTGGCCCGTAAAATATCATGTCACGCGTACGTGTCCACAATTAATCACGCTTTATTAATATTAAGAAAGTTTCGCCGATGTTGCGCGAACGCATACCTCGATTTTTTTTAAAAATCATAATTATATCACGCGAACGTGTACACAATCACGAGGATAGATTAAGTCGCGCCTAAAGCAAGCTACGAATATTCATTTTAAAACCGTAATCATGTCACACGAACGTGTACATAATCATGATAATAAATTAAAAACACACCTAAAGGTTCGCCTACCCGAGTGTTGACGGCCTAATCACGTTCATAACAAAGTAAATAAATAAAAGAGTACTAAAAATAAAAACAATTTAATTATTTTTATATTTTCCCCACTCCCACGGATTCAACAAACATTCCGGAACTAAAAGTGATGCCATAGCTTGCTAATACACCCACGGTTTGATGAAATTCAAGTTTTCTTCTCAACAGATCCAATCATAGGCCAAGATCAAGAAAAGTTAACCTTCTTATACCTTCTAAATTCAAAACTGCAGGTAAATGGATTACTAAAAACATTACGAAAGAACAGAGGATTTATAAGTATTACTTAATCAAATTCTATCACAAATATAATGAAACTAAATCCAACATAAATCCAAGATAATAAAACTTCAGACATTCAGCACCAAATTCAACCAACAAGAATAAGCCAGCCACATATTTCAATCAGAACCACGAAAGTAACATCGCAAACAACATAGAAAAGGAGGGAAGAAGGACTTGAATCGTTTTCAAATGTATTTGAATCTCCGAAGATTACAACTTAATGAGAATTCCGATGATTGAACTCGATTGAAAAACAAACACAACAACCGAACCTCAATTGAAGCTATAATTTTGAAATTAGAACCCTTTGCATGAAGATGATGATATCAGCCAAAATCAGTGGCTTAATCTCGCCGGTGACGGAACCCCGATCTAAACTCAAATAATGAGCGACAACTACGATGAACTTGACTCAATCAAACCTTATCATTTTTTGAATCCAGATCTGATCGTTCCCCTCTCTCTATCCTAAGTTGTGCTTTGTTTTTGTCCCCTCAAACCAATTCGCCCGTAATGAGTTTTTATAAAAAATGATGAACATAGCTGCCTGAAAATCTAAAACCAATCGCTAGCATCCATATCGGACGAACTAACACCGGCGAAAGCAAAGATGATAGTGGGGTGACGCACGACAGCAACTAAGAACAAAAAGAAAAAATGAGGGGGAAAGAGAAAGGAACGAGGGTGAGACGAGGTGAGAATCACTGCTAGGTTCTTTAGGGTTCATCCATTTTTGTTCAAGGAAGATGAAGAAGCTTCAGCTGTAGCTGGTTGAAGAAGAAGATCGACAGTGAGGGGTCCTTGTTTTTGGTCTTTTTTCGGTTGATGATCCTTAGAGTTTTTAGGTCTGTTGCGGCTAATTCCCCTCTTTTAAGTCTAGGGGTTCTTTTAGAAGAAGAAGGGTTAGGATTGTTGGGTGTTGGGTTGGGTCGACCCGGTCTGGGCTGGGTTGGAAGAAAATTTGGGCTTCTAAAATATTTGGCCGAATTTCGGGATTTAATAAGCTTCTCTCCGTTTTTTTTATTTTCTAGATTTTTAAACTAATAAATTTGATTAAAAATCCAAGACTAAAATCTAATTTGTAAAATTATTTATTTATTTAAAATATAAAAATAATTAATTAACTTAAAGCTAATGCAAAGAAATTACCAATTTTGAAACTAAAACCTAAAAATGTAACAATATCAAATATTTTGATTTTTTATATTTAATAATGCAATTACTTAACAAATTAAACCTAAAAATGCAAATATCAACCTAAAAATGCATGCATGAAATTTGAATATTTAAGGTATTTTCCATGTTTTTTAATATTAAATATGCACCAAAATATAAATAAATGCAAACAATTACCAAACAATTACTATAAATTCCTAAAAGAATAAACCCTCAAAAGAAAAATCTATTTGTGACTTTTGTAGGAATATTATTATTCGGAAAAAAATCACGTGCTCATAACTTTCCCTCTTTGCTTGGAAACAAGAAGAGTTTTCGGGCGAAGATAAAGTGAGCAAATATGAGCGATTTTTGCCTGTTTGGATACTCCATGGGAAGCATTTTGAAAAGTTTGACCGAACTATGCTTCTGAGACTACATATCCTTGGTATAAAGGAATCATGTTAGTATAGTTCTGGAAAATGAGGAAGAGATGTGTTAGAGAGTCGAGTGAGGTGCCATTTCACCGAGGTTTCGGTCCGTGGCCCTTTTATTACATAAAAAATGAAGATTCAAAAGACTAACTAAGCCTATCAGCTACGAGTTACAAGATTTCTATCTATGAGTCTTCTGAAGCTTGATCTTGAGTCTTGGTTGGTTCTTCATGTGGACTCTGATTTGAATCTTGATGCTTGTTAGCTGCAAGTGTTAGTTCAATCTTCCACGGCTTCTTCGGATCAAGACCGGACATGCAGTGCTCGTGACTTTAGCCATGTCTTGAGCAACTCACATCTTTCATCTGCTTCTTCATTTGGATTCACTTCCCTTTTTTTTTTCTTTCTTCTTTCTTGGATTGTAACTTCTTCTTTGGTCATCTCAGATCGTTGACCCGCATTCTTGCCGCGAGCTACTGCTACTTCTAACTTGAATTGAATTCTGAAATGACTTTCCTTGTTCTCCAGGCGGGCGCCTGCTACTGACTTGAAACTTGAAATAATTCTGAAATGAATTCCCTTGTTCTCCAAGTGGGTGCCTGCAATCATAACAACAAAACAAACAAAATTTTCTACCCCAGTTTGCACCTGGAAGATTTGTGAGTTGTTAGCAAAACTGTAAACCACTTATGTTATTGATGCAATGATGAAAGTAAACTAGAGACTCAACTAGGATGTGCATCTCCTACGAGTAAAACCAAGAAACTTTGACCAGCAAATGCGTTTGCTAAAAATAAAAACTGAATGACCTAGATGAGGAAGTGCGTCTCCCACGGGTGAAACTTGAATGAACCAAACTAGGAAGTGCATCTCCTATGGGAGGAATCTCAATTTAGCAAGTGCGTCTCCTAAAAAAATATAACTTGAAAGATCCAGACTAGGAGGTTTGTCTCCTACAAGTAAAACTTCAATGAACAAGACTAGGAAGTGCGTCTCATAGGGCCGAACTTAAATGATTCAAAGTTGAAAGTGCGTCTCCTAAAATAAAATATAACTTGAAAGGCCCAAAATAGGAAGTGCGTCTCCTAAGGGTGAAACATCAATGACTCAAACTAGGAAGTGCGTCTCATTGGAATGAACTTAAATGAACCAAATAGGAGGCGCATCTCCTAGTGGTAAAATGTCAATCTAGAAAGTGCATCTCCTAAAACAAAAATATAACTTGAAAGACACTGACTAGGAACTGCATCTCCTAATGGGTACAACTTAAATGACTCCAACTAGGACGTGCGTCTCCTAGAATGAACTTAAATGAACCAAACTAGGAAGTGTGTCTCCTAGTGGTAAAATCTCAATTTAGGAAGTGATTCTCCTAAAATAAAAATATAACCTAAACGACCCATACTAGGAAGTGCGTCTCCTAGGGGTGAAACATCAATGACTCAAACTAGGAAGTGCGTCTCCTAGGAATGAACTTAAATGAACCAAACTAGGAAGTGTGTCTCCTAGTGCTAATATCTCAATTTAGGAAGTGATTCTCCTAAAATAAAAATATAACCTAAACGACCCATACTAGGAAGTGCGTCTCCTAGGGGTGAAACATCAATGACTCAAACTAGGAAGTGCGTCTCCTAGGAATGAACTTAAATGAACCAAACTAGGAAGTGTGTCTCCTAGTGCTAATATCTCAATTTAGGAAGTGATTCTCCTAAAATAAAAATATAACCTAAACGACCCATACTAGGAAGTGCGTCTCCTAGGGGTGAAACATCAATGACTCAAACTAGGAAGTGCGTCTCCTAGGAATGAACTTAAATGAACCAAACTAGGAAGTGTGTCTCCTAGTGCTAATATCTCAATTTAGGAAGTGATTCTCCTAAAATAAAAATATAACCTAAACGACCCATACTAGGAAGTGCGTCTCCTAGGGGTGAAACATCAATGACTCAAACTAGGAAGTGCGTCTCCTAGGAATGAACTTAAATGAACCAAACTAGGAAGTGCGTCTCCTAGTTGTAAAATCTCAATTTAGGAAGTGCGTCTCCTAAAACAAAAAATATAACTTGAAAGACCCAGACTAGGAAGTGCGTCTCCTAGGGGAGGAACATAATTGACTCAAACTAGGAAGTGTGTCTCCTAGGAATGAACTTAAATAAACCAAACTAGAAAGTGCGTGGTAAAATCTCAATTTAGGAAGTGCATCTCCTAAAAGTATATCCTAAAAGACTCGGACTAGGAAGTGCATCTCCTAGGGATGAAATCTCAATTTAGGAAGTGCGTCTCCTAAAACAAAACATATAACCTAAAAGACCCAGACTAGGAAGTGCGTATCCTAGGGGTGAAATTTCAATGACTCAAACTAGGAAGTACGTCTCCTAGGAATGAATTTAAACGACTAAAACTAGGAAGTGCGTCTCCTAAAGGTAAAACCTCAGTGACTCAAACTCATATGATCCAAACTAGAAAGTGCGTCTCATAGGGGTAAAATCTCAATTTAGGAAGTGCGTCTCCTAAAACAAAATATAACTTGAAAACCCAGACTAGGAAGTGTTTCTCCTAGGGGTGATGTGTGATCTTATCAATAGACTTTACGTAATTACAACTGGGGCATTATACCTGGAAAATTTAAGCTTTCAAACTTTGATATGAACATAGCTTTCGTCCCTGTTTCAGACAAAGAAAACTTGTGAGTTTAAACATGGTGGTTGGTTTGTGGCCCTGACTTTGAGGGTGATTGCTCCTTCACTTGCCATGATAACCTTGATTTCAACTTGAAAGACATTGCTTGTTTATGGACTAACCACTTTCTCTGTCACCCATATCACAGAAAATACCTCTAATTTATTCAAGCTCAATACCCTCTATCTATTGCATTTTGCTCATGAATTGACATTTACCGAACCTATGTATTTCACATGAATCCCAAAGCACGTTGATTGTTACCGACTCAGTGTGCATACTGTTCTTTCCTGACTTATGCCACTTTGATGTGCTAGCCAGATTCCGTTTTGTGCAATTAGAAAGCTGGTAGTAAATTTTGAAGTCATTCTCACTTGATCTGACCAAACAGACTCAAGAAAATGAAGTAAACAAAACAAAAGGAACAGAGGGAAAATGGAAAGAGATGATACCTAAAAAAAATTACAAAGTAGAAACTTATAATATATGGATACTAGCTCTAATGACCATGACATGCACTTTTGGATTGAGTGGCCTAATCTGTCAAACGAGTTTAATGTTCAACTCTTGTTGTGCCTCTGAATCGTGAAACTGGGCTTCCATGCTCCAATTATCCTATCTGATTCATGGTCCTTATTCGACTTGTAGTGCCCGAAGGGTTTTCACCATCAAGCCTCTCTCATTTTGCTCTTTCTCTCAACTCACCGTCACCTTATGGTGCCTGTGAAGGTTTTCGCCAATAAGACTCTCTTATTTTTTCTTTTCTTCTTCTTTCCTCTGATTCTGCAGATGACAAGGCATTAACCACGATAGAAATATCATATGCTCCTGACATGCCTTACTCGACACTCTCAAAGATTATCTAGGAGGTCTTTTGGACTGTAATGTGGCTTTTGGACAAGGTTAGAAAGAATGGGATATCATAAAGGCTCAAAATAACTAAGACAATAGGGTTAATTTATCTACAATTTTTGGAATCCATTATAAAAACTTTGCCCCAATTTCTAAAACAAGAAAAATTGATTTTTTTCTTCTTCTCTTTTTGAGATGGAATTTCTAAGAAAAACTGCCTCATTCTCGACTTCGTGGGATTATGAAATATTTTATTTGGTGCGATCGAACCTTAAGACTGCCTACGCATCTTGTGGTGACAAGAATCAAGTTGAACATAGTTCAAAAGACTAGTTTTTGTTACTATTTTCATTTTTCTTTTTCTTTTTTTTTCTTTTTCCTTCTTTTTCCCCCTTTTTATTTTTCTTTTTTTATCTCTATTTTTCTCTTGTTTTTGAATTTTCCTTTTAGAATGAACTTTCTAAGATAAACCTATGGGTATATGAACTTCTTTTTTTCTTTTTTTTTTCTTTTTCGTATGACTCTAACTTGATTCCAAAAGAGGGGAGGTCAGAGAAATCAGTACAGGCTCAAAAGGGTATCAAATGGTATAAGTGTTTGGGTAGCTGGAAGAGGGCCTCCCAATCCGTGAAAATGCCAAGTACAATACGTTCAACTTGAGAATGGAAAAAGAAGATCATGCACAACATTTCTTTTGCAGCTTCGGCATTGATATCACTGATATGCTTTCCACTTTTCTTTAGCGCCTTGTCAAGTACAGAACTCTCATTGGGTAATTTCTTCTTCATAATGGACACCCTCCGTTAGTTTAGAGCAAACTCCCTTGGCTTTATCTTGTTACTTGAGGTACACTTGAACTCAAAACTGCTCATTTCAAATTGCCTGGGATGCAATCTCCTTTAATGAATTCTTGTCATCATATTAACTTCCCAAATTATATGCCCCAGTTTCACACAATTCTGGCTTCAAATGATCTCAAAATGTCCAAATCTGTACTTATTTCCCTCAGGTGTCCCTATCAGCTTCAAAATTGCTTCATTGCTTCATGACTAAACTAACTTTTAAAACCAGGCCGAGAATTATGTGTGCATATCATGTCACTAGAATCAGTAGGAAAAGTACTATAAAAGGAAAAGAGAACTAAACAAAAGATGATTAGAAATAATAGAAAACCAACAATTGCATTAGACAGATAGTGAAAGGGTTTGAACAACGAAACAAGCAAACTAAGCTGGGGTTACAACCCTGAGACAAACCTAAATAACACTAAACGAGTTACTATGACTAGACGAACTAGAAAAAGTAAAATGATAGAAGAGTTTGAGTCACAAGACAATATCCGGATTACAACCCTAAAATAACCCAGACAACAGCAATGACAACAAAATAAACGACCAGAACTCCTCCCCGGCTAGCCAAGAAAAGAGCATCTTTCCAATCACCAAGCTCGACATCTTAGCCACTGGGTTCTGCATCAACATTTCTAGTACCTTCTCACATCTCCATCACTTTGACCTTAGCAAATTTCTTTTGGGTCCCTTTTGCCAACTCGTTCTTAAGATCAACTTCTGGACCGAGACTGATATAGCTGAAAACTTTGGAGCAAGTGGCCTTCCAAGGAACTAAGAAGAGTTTTCATATTCATTTTCAACACAAATCATGCCTACTTTACATGTCTCATTATGAACAGGAAATGGACTTTGGCTAGCATCCGTTGCATCTGAATTTTGCACGGCAATGTCACCTGCATCGACAAGCTTCTGGACTATCTTTTCAGATTCCAACACTTCTCTATGTTGTGCACCGTGGCATTAGAGAAATATGCACACCTTTGAGAATAATAAAAAATTCTTTGGAAGGGGGTTCGACATTTTTATCTGAATCGGCTTCAACATGTCCAATTGCCTCAATCTTTGGAACAAACTGCCATATGATTCTCCAATAGGAGTGAAAGACTTTTCTCTTTGTTGCTGCCTTCTCATTTTGAAATCTGGCCTTGGTTGGAACCTCTTTCGGGTGGGTGGTTGATATGCTTGAGGAGGCGGGTACGATATTTGTAAAGGTGGTGCAATCCATTGCGGGTCTCGTGGGTGTGAAGCATATGGCAGTGCATTAGGGATAGAGTACTGGAAAGGTGAGGTATGACCTTGGGGATTTTGTGGAGGAAAGTAGCATTGGAGAGGATTATCTAGAGTACGAGGATATTCATGGGGTCGGAATTGAGCCTGAAAGCATTTAGCAGGAATGCCCCCTGGACCTTGTCATTGGCAGGTCTCAACAACTTCTTTTCTACCAATCAGAGAATTGACCTAAGTAACTTGTTCGTTCCATCTGAACCAATACTCTTTAAATCCTTCCTTGGGTTTCTTTTCCATATGAGATAGGGAGGAGCATTTTGGGATAATGTCTACATTGTACTGATAGTGCCGAACAAAATCTCGATCCAGGTCACCTCATGCATGCCACTTACTAGCGTCTTGGTAGGTGTACCACTCCAGAGCTTCCCCACTCAGCCTCTAACTGAAATAAGCCATCAATACTTCATCTTTCCCACAAATGCTTCTCATTTCACTACAATAACCCCTCAGATGAGCTACTGGATCTCCACGCCCGTCAAATAAATTAAGCTTTGGCATTTTAAACCCTTTCAGCTTTATGGATATTTCATCTTGCTCCACTGTCTTAGCAGGCTTTGCAGTTTCACCGGGAGGCTCAAAATGAGGAGCATAAGATATGGACACGAGACCTTGAAAATTGGTTCTGGAGCATAGTGTTGGACATCAGGGACTTTGAACACAGTCTCGCTAGAGGATCGAGGAAGAGTAGCTGGTGGAGGAGCTACAAAAATATGAGTGGTCAAAGGAGAGGGGTATGATGTGCTTTTGAGGGGTGAAGTTTGAAAAGGTTGTGGGGAGATATCAACAGTAGTTGGAACCTGGGCTTGTGATAGTGGTGGGATAATTGCATGGTTTTCTGTGTAGTTAGTGGGGAATGAATGTGGAGGATGCCCCCTGATCCAAGATTGATACATTTCAGCTATTTGCTGTTTCAACCTTTGGACCTCCTCTTTCAATTCAGACGCCGATTCCACAAACTCCCTCGACAGGTCGTAAAATCTTGTGTGCAAGTCTTTTCCAGCCATGACTATCTTTCTCTTTGACCTTGTATTGTATGGATGAATTACCTTAAGAACCAAAAACCAATCACCCTTCTGCTAAGTAAAGATGATAAAAAGGAACAAAATGAGGTTATCACGTTAGCGTTAGGGCATTTATAAGCTAAAAATATCACATTGCATGCAATGCACCTAGCAACAATTAACGGTTCAAGAATGACTTCGAGGGTCACAAGGTCACTTGGCATCATCCCAATTTGTTCATTTTAATCTTCTCTTTTCTTTTGTTTTCTAGCACTACTTGGCTTGCTCATTTTCCTTCCTCTTTTTTTTTTCTTCTAATTATCACTCTTTTCTTTCCTCTCATTTCTCACATCCCATAATTTCATCTTTTTTTATAGTTATCTTTAAATTATATTTAAAAAAAATAATTCGATCGAACCCTATGTAGGTTGCCTACGTATCATGTCCCTCATGAATCAGATCAAGCGTAGTTCTGGAAGATCGAGAATAAAGTAAAACAAACTAACGTTCTCATTTTCTTTTTTTAATTACTTTGATGAGAAAAAAAGAAAATCTCTTTTTTTTAGATGTAATATTCTATGATCTATTCTGAATTCAATCTTAAACGAACATATTTTTTTTTGACACAGATACTTTATGAGAAATTATTAAGGAAAAACCCCCAGAAGAGAAAAATATTTTTTGATTCTTTTTTTTTGGGAAGGAAATCTAAAGAATAAACCAAAGAAAGATATTTTGAATTTATCCTGAAGAAAGATTTCAAAACAAGCAATGAAAAAGATAAAAAAATATTTTTGTATTTCAGTTTTTGATTACTTAAGGGAGAAACTCTAAAGATAAACAAAAGATAAAGTATGTTTTTCTTCTTCTATATATAATGTCCAAAAGTTCTAGTGTAAATAAAAGAATATATTTTTTGTTTTTTTATTAATTTTCCAAAGAAGAACCTCAAAAGAAAATCTTTTTGGATTTTTTGGAATTAATATCTTAAAGAAAACTTCCAGAGAGTGTCAAAAGAATTTTGTTTTGAATTTTTAGTCTTAATATACTGAAGGAAATATAAAAGCAATTTTTTCTAGATATTAATTTCCTAAAGGAAAACCACCTCAAATAACCTTTTTTTTTTCAATTTCTAGAATTAGTATTTTAAAGAAACTTCTAATGGAAATATAAAAACACAATTTTTTTTTGATTTTTGATTTTTTGATTTATAACACATTTTTCAAATACAAAATAGGAAATACAATAACAAAAAAAAACTCGACAAACTTACTAGACTATGACAGACTTCAACATCCCTTAAAAGACTTGATACCATATTGTCACGATCCAAATTCCATAACAGGTCATGATGGCGCCCAACGCCATCGGTGGGCAAGCCCACGCGGAAAAATACTAATTAAACTTTCGATCACTTTAACCCCAAAATAGTTGAAATAATACAGTCTACTAATGTGTGTGCCAAGACCTGGTGTCACAAGTAGTGGGCAACTAGTAGAATATACAACCAAACACACTATCCTACTGTTTGAAACAGAATAGACAACATAAACACATAAGAAAAATCTTTCAAGCTGCTGAACGGCACGGAAGGAAAGCAACTCACCGTAGGAGTCTCGAAACTGCTCAATGATGCGCACCCGACTGATAGCCAGATATACCTGCCTCAGACTCTGTACAATTAAGTACTGAAGTGTAGTATGAGTACATAAATAATATGTACCCAGTAAGTATCCCATCTAATCTCGAAGAAGTAGAGACGAGAGGTCGACTCGATACTTACTAGGGTCAAATAATGTTAGATCAGTTTATAATAAGCATGGATATAACAAGTTATTAACATTTAATAATCATGGAGTAACAATTCCTTCCCAATCACTAACATGGATGTTTGCCTATAGTTTAAGTGTGATGACCTGACCCGTCGTCATGTGAGTTACCGCCCGTTTACCTCATCTTATGTTTCTCTATGCTTCATTGTCGGTATTGAGGTGATCAAGTCGAATTGGATTGGTTTTAGATGGAAATGAGACACTTAGTCTCTTTAAGGAAGGCTTGTTTTGTAAAAGTCAACCGGATGTTGACTATTGAGTTATAGGGCTTAGATTTGGTTTACGATGATTCGGTTAGCTTCAGGAGATGATTTGTGACTTAGAAGTGCGATCGGAATTGATTTTGGAGGTCCGGTGTAGAATTAGGCTTGAATTGGCGAAGTTAGTATTTTGGCGAATTCCGGTTGGTAGGTGAGATTTTGATCCGGGGTTCGGAATGGAATTATGAGAGTTGTAGAAGTTCCTTTAGGTGATTTTGGATGTGTGTGCAAAATTTTAGGTCATTCGGAGGTGTTTTGGTCGGGTTTTTGATCAATTGCGTATTTCGGAAGTTTTTAAGAAACTTATGCTTGAATCCGATGTGATTTAATGGTTTTAGCGTGGTTGGATGTGTTTTGATGATTAGAAAAAGATTGAATGATGTTTTAGGATGTGTTGGAGCCTTTGGTTGAAGTCCCGGGGGCCTCGGGGTGATTTCGGATGGCTAACGGGAAGAAATTGGAGTTGAGGAATTGCAGGTTTTAGCTGGTATCTAATATTTTTGCTTCTGCAGAAATGGATCATAGAAGCTATTCCGTAGAAGCATAAGGAGGGTAACAAAAGTGGTCCATAGCCTAGTACGGTAGTTCCGCAGAAGCGGAACCTTTGTCGCACAAGCGAGCCCGCAGAAGCGGATGGTCAATCGCAGAAGCGATTTTGGTCTGGAGATGAAGTTCTGCAGAAGCGGAAAAGTATGTCGCAGAAGCGGCCTTGGATTTTTAATGAAATTCCGTAGAAATAGAAAATAACCGCAGAAGCGGTAATGCAGAAGCGGGGATGGGCACCGCAGAAGCGGAAACCCCTGGTGCCAGAAGGGTTTTTATATTCATTTTTGTTCCGCGAAGCTTATGTTATTTCCACCATTTTTAAGCGAGCTTGAGAGCTATTGAACGGAATTGAAGGGGGATTTTGACTATGTGTGATTGCAGGTAAGTCCCTTGGCCTAAATACATGAAATTATGATAAATTTAACATGGAAATTGGTTGAAATTCATCAAAAGATAGTGAAGCTAGGGCTTGGGAATTTGGTGATTTAAAAATGAAATTTGAAGGTTCAAATAGACTCCGATTTTGGTAAAGATATGTATAGAATCGTGGCGAGACGAGGAATCCGGTGATGTAAATTTTGTAATTTTTTGAGAAGTGGGCCCGAGGCTCGGGTTTTGCCAAATTCGTGATTTTTGATAATTTTTGAGTCTTTTCGATTGGGTTATATTCCCTTAGCCTATTGTGATGTATTCTTTGTTGTTTTGACCAGATTCTATGCACGAGGAGGTTGATTTACTAGGCAAGCGCAAAACGAGCTAGGATTTCGGCCGTCTTGAGGTGAGTAATGGTTATAAATGATGTTCTGAGGGTTTGAAACCCCGGATTTGCACTACGTGGTGCTATGTTGAGATGAGACACGCGCGGTATAATGAGCGTGGGGTTTGTTACTGCTGGGGATCCGGACTTGGTCCATCCCGATTGATGACTCTACTGTATTTTTGACTGAGACTTAATTAATATCAGTATATTTTGGGCTAGTTTCCATGTTTGGGGTCTTGTGCTGATCTGTAGAACCCTTAGGGGGTATGTTGTACTAGTTGACCTCACTTTACTTGTCGAAATCATACTCTCAGTCATGTTCTTAATTGTTAAACATAATATGGACCGACTTTAGAAATTGGCAATCCAAATGAGAAATACCTGGGGTTGGAAGCCCTGTCTTATTTGAGTGGGCCGAGAGGCCAAGTTTATATTGACTGAGAGGGGTCACGGACCCCATAGTGAGGGTATTTGATATATACCGGATAGGGCTGCGCACCGCAATAATATATACATATATATATATATATATATATATATATATATATATATATATATATATATATATATATATATATATATATATATATGGATCGGACTGCACGCTGCAGTAGTATATTATATGGATCGGACTGCAAGCCGCAATGGTATATTATATGGATCGGACTGCATGCCGCAGTAGTATATTATATGGAGCGGACTGCACGCCGCAGTGATATATTATATGGATCGGACTGCACACCACAGTATTATAGTGCTTAGGCTGTTGGAGCCCCTCCGGAGTCTGCACACCCCCAGTGAGCACAGTCGACGAGAATTATTGGATCGGGCTGCACGTCGCAGAAGTTTATATATATATATATATATATATATATATATATATATATATATATAGATCGGGCTGCACGTCACAGCAGTATACTGCATGGATCGGGCTGCATGCCACAGCAGTACAAGTAAATTACTAGACATTGAGAGTAAATGAGTTGTGTACTGGTTTGAGTGATATTCACCTATTTTATTCATTTAGCTGCTGTTTACTGCACTTACTATTTTTATATAGAACTGTGTAGTGTTTTTGTGAGTTTTCTTATCTTCAGTCGTTATTTATTGCTATTACTCACTGAGTCGGAGTACTCACTTTACTCCCTGCACCATGTGTGCAGATACAGGTGTCCCGGAGGCTTAGTAGAGTTGTTTGCTGCTGTTCAGACTGTCACCGGGGTTATCGAGGTAGCTGCCTGGCGTCTGCAGGACCCGATTTCTCCCCTTATCCCTTTTATTTCCGCATTCTAGACTTTTGTATGTATAGGTTGCTACATAGTTGTATTTAGAGGCTCTAGACTCGTGACACCAGATCTTTTAGGAGTTGTATTGGTACTTGTTATGGTTTTCCACACTGTCTTATCTACTATCACAGATTGAAATCATGTAAAATTGGTAAATTAACTCTATTAATTGGTAATGAGTTTTGTACGTAGGTTGAGAGTGTTGAAATGGTCGGTCTTGGCTAACATTGTGTTGGGCGCCATCACGACCGGGATTGGGGTCGTGACAAGTTGGTATCAGAGCCTAGGTCACTAGGTCTCGCGAGTCATGAGCCGATTTAGTAGAGTCTTGCGGATCGCTACGGAGACGTCTGTACTTATCCTCGGGAGGCTGTAGAACCTTTAGGAAAAATTCCACATTCTTGAAATCCTTGTCGTGTGAACTTGTTGGTCCAAATACTAAACTTCTCGTTATTCTATTCTCTCACAGATGGTGAGGACACGAGCTACCGGACGTGGCGGACTACCACCAGTACCACCCACTAAGGCTACTAGAGGCCATGGACGCGGTCGTGGTCATGGTCGTGGTAGAGGCAGAGCAGTAGGGGCAACACCTGTGGATCCTTTAGTTGCCCCAGCTTAGGACCAGGCTCCAGCAGCACCAGTTCAGGCACCAGCTGTGCCCATTGTGATACCAGGTCTCCAAGAGACATTGGCCCAGATATTGTCAGTTTGTACGGGTCTGGCTCAGGTGGTTTCAGCCACCACAGCAGCAACAGTTAATTCAAAGGCCGGGGGAGGCAATCAGACTCCCGTTGCTCGCACACCTGAGTAGGGATTACATGGATTACAGACTCCAGAGGCACCTCCCGCCCAGCCAGTGGTACCAGCTCAAGAGTACATGGTTCCAGTTATGCTCGAGGACGAGCAGCGTTGCCTCGAGAGGTTTGGTAGACTCCAGCCTCCAACATTTAGTAGAGCTGAGGGTGAGGATGCCCGGGGTTTTCTCGATAGATATCAGCGGATGCTCCGCATAACGGGGATTCTTGAGACCAATGGTGTGTCTTTTACTACATTTCAGTTTACTAGAGTGGCCTTCACATGGTGAGAGGCGTATGAGCGGCGTAGGCCGGTTGGTGCAACACCTTTGACTTGGCAGCAGTTATCCACTCTCTTCCTAGAGAAGTATGTACCACAGTCCCGCAGAGAGGAGCTGCGCAGACAGTTTGAGAGACTAAAGCAGGGAGAGATGTCAGTGACACAGTATGAGATGAGATTTTCTGATTTGTCTCAACACGCAGCTTGGTAGGTCCCGACGGACCGTGAGCGTATCCGAGGTTTGTTGATGGTCTCCACTACCCTCTTCGCATTCTTATGACTAGAGAGCGAGTGATGGGTGCAACTTTTTAGGAGGTGGTCGATATAGCTTAGGATATTAAGTCAGTTCGCTGCCAGGATCGTTATGAGAAGGAGGCCAAAAGGCCTCGAGGTTCTGGTAGTCACAGTGGCGCTCCTTCGAGGGTCCAGTTTTAGCCGGGCCGGGGACATTCTTTTAGGCCCGCTCAGTCAGCTAGACCTGAGTATCGTAGTGGATCTTCTGGTCGTGGTTATCAGGGCTCTCAGCAGAGTCAGCCATCTCTCAATGCTCTTCCAGCACAGAGTTCATCTCATGCTCCATCTGTTCATGGTTCTTCCAGGCCGAGTGCATCAGTTAGCCACTCTAGCGCAAGGGGTTCCCTTCAATCCCAGTTCCCAGCATCCGGGAGTTGCTACGAGTATGGCGAGTTCGGGCATATACAGAGGGAGTGTCCTCGCCGTGCTGCCAGTTCATCTCAGCAGAGGGGTCAGCCCTTATCTTCTGGCCCAGTTTCTTCAGTACCCGCCCCGCCAGCTAGGGGTGAGGGACAGGCAATCAGGGGTCGCCCCAGAGGGGGAGGCCGATCAGGCGATGGTCAGGCCCGCTTCTATGCTCTTCAGCGTAGGTTAGATGCTATTGCTTTGGATGCTGTTATCACAGGTATTATTTCAGTCTGCCACAGGGATGACTCAGTTTTATTTGATCCCGGTTCCACCTATTCCTATTTGTCTTCTTATTTTTCTCATTATTTGGGTGCGACTTGGGGGTGTCTTGCTTTACCTGTTCATGTATCTACCTTGATGGGCGATACTATTATTGTAGACCATGTATATCGGTCGTGTTTAGTGACTATTGGGGGTCTGGAGACTCGAGTTGATCTCTTGCTATTGAGCATGGTGGATTTTGATGTTATTCTTGGCATGGACCGGTTATTTCCGTGTCATGATATCCTGTACTGTCATGCTAAGACAGTCACGTTGGCGATACCGGGTATCCCGAGGATCGAGTGGCGTGGTATGACTGAATATGTGCCTAGCAGAGTGATTTCTTTCTTGAAGGCCCAATGTATGGTTGGGAAAGGTTATCTATCATATTTAGCTTTTGTGAGGGATGTGGGAGCTGAGGCTCCTAGCATTGATTCGGTCCCAATTGTGAGGGAGTTTCCCGATGTGTTTCTTGCAGACCTACCGGGCATGCCACCGGATAGGGACATTAACTTCGGTATTGATCTGATGATGGGCACTCAGCCCATTTCCATTCCTCTATATCGGATGACACCAACAGAGTTGAAAGAATTGAAAGATCAGCTTTAGGAACTCCTAGATAAGGGGTTCATTCGGCCTAGTGTGTCACCGTGGGGTGCACCGGTTCTATTTGTGAAAAAGAAGGATGGCACAATAAGAATGTATATTGACTATAGGCAATTGAACAAAGTGACAATGAAGAACAAGTATACCCTGCATCATATTGATGATTTATTTGACTAGCTTCAGGGGGCAAGGGTATTCTCCAAGATTGATCTCCGTTCAGGCTATCACCAGTTGAAGATCAAGGATTCAGATATTATGAAGACTACTTTCAGGACTAGATATGGGCACTATGAGTTTCTTGTTATGTCCTTTGGTTTGACCAACGCCCCAGCCAGGTTGATGCACTTGATGAATAGTGTATTTCGGCCATATCCAGATTCGTTCGTGATTGTTTTTATTGATGATATATTGGTGTACTCGCGTAGCCAGGAGGAGCACGCGCAACATTTGCGAGTGGTATTATAGAGACCAAGGGAGGAGAAGCTTTATGCAAAGTTCTCCAAGTGTGAGTTTTAGCTTGGGTCAGTTGCTTTCTTGGGACACGTGGTTCTAGCGAGGGTATTCAGGTAGACCCAAAGAATATTGAGGCGGTGTAGAGTTGGCCTAGACTGACCTCAGCCACAGAGATTCGTAGTTTCCTTGGGTTGGCAAGGTATTATCGCCGGTTTGTTCAGGGATTTTCCTCTATTGCATCGCCCTTGAACAAGTGACTCAGAAGGGTGCTCCATTTGTGTGGTTGGATGAGTGCGAGGAGAGCTTTCAGAAGCTTAAGACAGATTTGACCATGGCTCCAGTGTTGGTATTGCCATCAGCTTCAGGTTCTTACACTATATTTATGATGCTTCGAGAGTTAGGATCGGATGTGTGTTGATGCGGGAGGGTAGAGTTATTGCATATGCTTCTCGTCAATTGAAGCCCCACAAAAAGAACTACCCTATACATGACTTGGAGTTGGCTGCTATAGTTCATGCTTTGAAGATTTGGAGGCACCATTTGTATGGAGTATCGTGTGAGGTATTCACCGATCATCACAGTCTTCAGCATCTATTCAAGAAAAAAGATCTTAATTTGAGGCAGCGGAGGTGGCTGGAGTTACTCAAGGACTATGACATTACCATTCTGTATCACCCGGGGAAGGCCAATATGGTTGTCGATGCTTTGATCCGGAAGGCGGTTAGTATGGGTAGCTTGGCATACAACCCAGTTAGGGAGAGGCTATTTGCAGTAGATGTTCAGGCTTTGGACAATCGGATGGTGAGGTTAGATATTTCAGAGCCTAGTCGAGTGTTGGCTTGCGTTGTTTCTTGGTCTTCCTTATATGACCGCATCAGAGAGTGCCGGTATGATGATCCACATTTTCTTTTCCTTAAGGATAGGGTTCAGCATGATGATGCCAGGGATGTGACCATTGATAGTGATGGCGTGTTGAGGATGCAGGGTCGGATTTGCGTGCCCAATGTGGATGGGCTCCGGGATTTGATATTGGAGGAGGCCCAGCTCGCGGTATTCTATCCATCCAGGTGCTGCGAATATGTATCAGGATTTGAGATAGCACTACTAGTGGAGGAGGATGAAGAAGGATATAGTGGGGTTTGTATCTTGGTATCTCAACTGTCAGCAGGTTAAGTACGAGCATCAGAGGTCGGGCGGTGTACTTCAGCGGATGATTATTCTCGAGTGGAAGTGGGAGAGGATTACCATGGATTTTGTGAGTGGTCTCGATTCGATTCGGTTAAATATGTACTACTTATTCTTCAGAGCAGCTGGCAGGGATCTTTATCTGGGAGATTGTTCGATTGCATGGGGTTCTAGTGTCTATTATCTCAGATAGGGGTACTCAGTTCACTTCTCAGTTCTGGAGGACATTTCAGCGGGAGTTGGGTACGCAAGTAGAGTTGAGCATAGCATTCAATCCTCAAACGGACGGGCAGTCCGAGCGCACTATTAAGATATTGGAGGATATGTTGCGTGCCTGTGTTATTGATTTTGGGGGTTCATGGGATGAGTTTTTGCCGCTTGTAGAGTTTGCCTACAACAACAGTTATCAGTCAAGCATTCAGATGGCTCCGTATAAGGTGCTCTATGGGAGACGATGTAGATCTCCAGTTGGATGGTTCGAGCCCGGGGAGGCCAGGTTGCTGGGGACAGAGATGGTTCAGGATGCCTTAGAGAAGGTGAAGCTGATTCAGGAGAGGCTTTGTACAACACAGTCGCGTCAGAAGAGTTATGTGGATCGGAAGGTTCGGGATATGTTTATATGGTAGGTGAGAAGGTCTTGCTGAAGGTTTCGCCCATGAAGGGTGTTATACGGTTTGGGAAGAAAGGGAAGCTGAGTCCGCGGTTCATTGGGCCTTTTGAGATACTTAGGAGGATTGGGGAGATGGCTTATGAGCTTGCTTTTCCACCCAGCTTGTCGAGCGTGCATCCAATATTTCATGTATCTATGCTCCGGAAGTATGTTGGGGACCCATCTCATGTATTGGACTTCAGCATGGTTTAGTTGGATGATGACTTGTCATATGATATGGAGCTAGTGCTATTTTGGGTCGTCAGGTTCGAAAGTTGAGATCAAAGGATATAGCTTCAGTGAAGGTGCAGTGGAGAGGTCGGCCCGTGGAGGAGGCTACTTGGGAGACCAAGCGGGAGATGCGGAGCAGATATCCTCACTTATTTGAGGCTCCAGGTATGTTTCTGGACCTGCTCGAGGACGAGCGTTTGTTTTAGTTGGGGAGGATGTGATGACTCGGTCCGTCGTCACATGAGTTACTAACCCATTTCCCTCATCTTATGTTTCTCTATGCTTTATTGTCGGCATTTGAGGTCATCGAGTCGAATTGGATTGGTTTTAGATGGAAATGAGACACTTAGTCTCTTTACGAAAGGCTTGTTTTGGAGAAGTCAACCGGATGTCGACTATTGAGTTAGAGGGCCCAAATGAAGTTTTCGATGATTCGGTTAGCTTCGGGAGATGATTTGTGACTTAGGAGTGCGATCGGAATTGATTTTGGAGGTCCGGTGTAGAATTAGGCTTGAATTGGCGAAGTTAGTATTTTGGCAAATTCCGGTTGGTAGGTGAGATTTTGATCCGGGGGTTGGAATGGATTTCCGAGAGTTGCAGTAGTCCCATTAGGGGATTGTGGATGTGTGTGCAAAATTTTAGGTCATTCGGAGGTGTTTTGGTCGGGTTTCTGATCAATTGCATATTTCAGAAGTTTTTAAGAAACTTAGGCTTGAATCCGATGTGATTTAATGGTTTTAGCGTGGTTGGATGTGTTTTGATGATTTGAACAAGTTTGAATGATGTTTTAGGATGTGTTGGTGCCTTTGGTTGAGGTCCCGTGGGCCTCGGGGTGATTTCGGATGGCTAATGGGATGAAATTGGAGTTGAGGAATTGCAGGTTTTAGCTGGTATCTGATATATTCGCTTCTGCGGAAATGGACCGCAGAAGCGGTTTCGCAGAAGCGTAAGGAGGGTCGCAAAAGCGGTCCATGGCCTAGTAGGGTAGTTCCACAGAAACGGAACTTTTGTCGCAGAAGCGAGCCAGCAGAAGCGGATGGTCAATAGCAGAAGCGATTTTGGTCTGGAGATGAAGTTCCGCAGAAGCGGAAAAGTATGTTGCAGAAGCAGCCTTGGATTTTTAATGAAATTCCGCAGAAGCGGAAAATAACCGCAGAAGCGGGGATGGGGATCGCAGAAGCAGAAACCCCTGGTGCCAGAAGGGTTTTTATATTCATTTTTGTTCTGCGAAGCCTATGTTATTTCCACCATTTTTAAGCGAGCTTGAGAGCTACTGAACGGAATTGAAGGGGGATTTTGACTAGGTGTGATTGGAGGTAAGTCCCTTGGCCTAAATACATGAAATTACGATAAATTAAACATGGAAATTGGCTGAAATTCATCAAAAGAGAGTGAAGCTAGGGCTTGGGAACTTGGTGATTTAAAAATGAAATTTGAAGGTCTAAGTAGACTTCGATATTGGTAAAGATATGTATAGACTCGTGGCAAGACGAGGAATCCGGTGATGTAAATTTTGTAATTTTTTGAGAAGTGGGCCCGGGGCTCGGGTTTTGCCAACTTCATGATTTTTGATAATTTTTGAGTCTTTTCGATTGGGTTATGTTCCCTTAGCCTATTGTTATGTATTCCTTGTTGTTTTGACCAGATTCTACGCACGAGAAGGTTGATTTACTAGGCAAGCGCAAAGCGAGCTAGGATTTCGGCCGTCTTGAGGTGAGTAATGGTTATAAATGATGTTCTGAGGGTTTGAAACCCCAAATTTGCACTATGTGGTGCTATGTTGAGATGAGACACGCACGGTATGATGAGCGTGGGGTTTGTTACTGCTGGGGATCCGGACTCGGTCCATCCCGATTGATGGCTCTACTGTATTTTTGACTGAGACTTAATTAATATCAGTATATTTTGGGCTACTTGCCATGTTTGGGGCCTTGTGCTGATCTGTAGAACCCTTAGGGGTATGTTGTACTAGTTGACCTCACTTTACTTGTCGAAATCATACTCTCAATTATGTTCTTAACTGTTAAACATAATATCGACTGGATTTAGAAATTGGCAATCCAAATGAGAAATACCTGGGGTTGGAAGCCCTGACTTATTTGAGTGGGCCTAAGAGGCCAAGTCTATATTAACTGAGAGGGGTCAAGGACCCCATAGTGAGGGTATTTGATATATACCGGATCGGGCTGCGCGCCGCAACAATATATATATATATATATATATATATATATATATATATATATATGGATCGGACTGCACACCGTATTAGTATATTATATGGATCGGACTGCACGCCGTAGTGATATATTATATGGATCAGACTGCACGCCGCAGTATTATAGTGCTTGGGCTGTAGGAGCCCCTCCGGAGTCTGCACTCCCCGAGTGAGCGTAGTCGACGAGTATTATTGGATCGGACTTCATGCCGCAGCAGTTTTTATATATATATATATATATATATATATATATAGATCCGGCTGCACGCCGCAGCAGTATACTACACGGATCGGGCTGCACGCCGCAGCAGTACAAGTAAATTACTAGACATTGAGAGGAGTAAATGAGTTATATACTAGTTTGAGGGATATTCACCTGTTTTATTCATTTAGCTGCTGTTTACTGCACTTAATATTTTTATATAGAACTGTGTAGTGTTTTTATGAGTTTTCTTATCTTCAGTCGTTATTTATTGCTATTACTCACTGAGTCGGAGTACTCACTTTACTCCCTGCACCATGTGTGCAGATACAGGTATCTCGGAGGCTTAGTAAAGTTGTTTGCTGCTGTCCCGACTGTCACCGGGGTTATCGAGGTAGCTGTCTGGCATCCGCAGGACGCGATTTCTCCCCTTATCCCTTTTATTTCCGCATTCTAGACTTTTATATGTATATGTTGCTACTCGGTTGTATTTAGAGGCTCTAGACTTGTGACACCAAATCTTTTGGGAGTTGTATTGGTACTTGTTATGGTTTTCCGCAATGTTTTATCTACTATCACGGATTGAAATCATGTAAAACTGGTAAATTAAGTCTATTAATTGGTAATGAGTTTTGTACATGTGTTGAGAGTGTTGAAATGGTCAGGCTTGCCTAACATTGTGTTAGGCGCCATCACGACCGGGATTGGGGTCGTGACATTAAGCATATATGAAATTCAGCCCTCAGATAATTTCTAAGAAAAACATGCGCAAATAATCACCGTGGGACGTACGGCTCGATCCAACATAAAATAAACTATGCATTGTTGAGGGTCGAACGGCTCAAACAATAGATGCATCTATTACCACGCTCGCGAATCATCCGTGTGACGCGGTCAAATATAAATAAGCTCATTAACAAGCAACAATAATGAATAACATATATATATGAGGAGTAGCCATATGCAGGAATACCAAATATTCTCCTTTAAAAGACCAAACAGGATAAGGTTTGTTCACTAGTCTCATTCTTCTTACTCAAAATATTCATACGAATCCGGGTTGATTAACACGTACTAGAATATCACATAGAGCATGCTTATGGGTCCTAGACTACCCAGACATAAATAATAGTCGCTACGTACGGACTCTCATCACCTAGTACGTACATAGCCCCGAATATAATAACAAATAATTCAATTGTTATACCTATTGGGACAATTTCCTCTTACAAGGTTAGAAAGGAGACTCGCCTCGCCCCAAAGTGCACTTCCAATACCGAGAACGAGTCCAAGCCCTCAATTCGGAGTCGAACAATCCCAAACTAGTTAAATGAAGTAAGAACTAGTTAATATAGACTCACAAGATTGAATTATAGCTATTTAAGCAATTTCACAATCATTAATACAAGTTTCCTTTTTTCCGACCACGGGTCCACGTGCCCGGATTTCGAGATTTTTCAAAGAAAATTATTCTCGACCACCTGAGGACCAATAATATATGGTTTCTAATTCATTTCATAATAAATTTTATGGTTAAATCTAAATTGTGTTAAAGCCCTAGGTTTTTGCTCTAACCCCAAGAATTCACCCTAATACTGGTGTTTAATCTACCTAAAATAATGATATTGAACTAAAAATAGGTAGTACACACTTACCTCAAGTTGCTAAGTGAAGACCTTATCTCAAAAGCTCCCTAATCGCCCAAAGGAGGAGTGGAAATGTGATAAAAATGACTTTGAGCCCGTATTAAATTAACCTCACTGCCCAACGATTTTTGCTTCTGCGCTCATAAGACCGTATCTGCGAGAATGAGACCGCACGCAAAAAGTGGAAGGAAAGCTGGGACCGCATCTGCGGCTTGGGAGCTGCATCTATGGTTTCCTGGCCTGGCCACCTTGGCTGCTTCCGCGATGGAAGGACCGCATCTGCGGTCCCACATATGCGGTCCAAGAACCACAAATGTGGTTATGATAGAAGCAGCAATCCTTTAGACCTTTCCCAAAATTTCCACTTCACTCGAGCCTCGTCCGATTAACGCTCAGGGCTCCCGAGCCCCGCCGGAACATACCGACAAGTCTGAAATCACGAGACGGACCTATTCGAACCTTCAAGACACCCGAAACAATTCTAAATCTAGAAATCATCCCCTAAAACCAAATGAATCAAACTTATGAACTTCAAGTTCTTAATTTTCCTCCAACGGGCCAAAACGCCCTAAAACTACTCGGATTGACACCAAATTTTACAAGCAAGTCTTAAATGATATTTCTAACCTGTACCGGGCTTCGGAACCAAAATACAAACCTGATACCTAGGAAATCAATGATTACTTAGTTTCTTTAAATCCTTTAAACTTTAGATTAACAATTTTTAATAAAAATTCATTACTCGGGCTAGGAACCTCGAAATTGAATTCCGGGCATATGCCCAAGTCCCATATTTTTCTATGGACCCTCTGCAATCGTCAAATCACAAATCCGGGTCCATTTGCTCAAAATTTTTACCAAAGTCAAATTAGTATTTTAATAAAATTCTAAGGAATCAAATGTGCATATTTCACCCGAAACTCTTCCAAATCCCGAACCAACCGTCCTAGCAAGTCTCAAATTAACTAAAGCAAGCATGAGGAGTTTTATTTAAGGGAATCGGTTTCTACAGGGCAAAATGACTAGGCAGGTCGTTACATTCTCCACCTATTAGACAAACTTTCGTCCTCGAACGAACATAGAAAAGTACCCGAGCTGCTGAATAAATGGGGATATCTGCTCCGCATGTCTTCCTCGGACTCCCAGATCGCCTCCTCGATTGGTTGGCCCCTCCACTGGACCTTTATCGCTGAAATTCTCTTGGATCTCAACTGGCGATCCTGCCTATCAAAAATGGCAACTGGCTCCTCCTCATAACCCAAACTCTCATCTAGCTGAATAGTACTGAAGTCTAACACTTGGGAAAAGTCGGCATGATACTTCCGGAGCATCGACACATGAAAAACTGGATGAACTCCCCATAAGCTTGGGGGTAATGCAAGCTCATAGGCGACCTCCCCAACTCTCCTCAACACCTCAAAGGGAATAATAAAGTTTGGGATCAACTTGCCCTTCTTCCCGAACCTCATAATGCCCTTCATGGCGAAGACTTTCAAGAGAACCTTCTCTCCAACCATAAATGATACATCACACGCCTTCTGATCTACGTATCTCTTCTGTCTAGAATGAGCTGTGCAAAGCCTCTCCTGAATCAACTTTACCTTATTCAAGGCATCCTGCACCAAGTCTGTACCATATAACTTAGCCTCACCAGGATCGAACTATCCGATAGGAGAACGACAATGACGACTATATAGAGCCTCGTATGGAGCCATCTCAATGCTGGACTGATAGCTATTATTATATGCAAACTCCGTCAAGGGCAAGAATTGATCCCACTGCCCTCCAAAGTCAATAACACATTGTCATGCCCCAACCTCAGGAGGCGCGACCTGTGCTCAATCAAGTGAACCCGACTGAGCAAGCCTTACCGAACACTTTCTACCCCCAAATCAATATGAATACGGAACCCATGCCTTTGATTAATTTAGACGAGAATACATGGTGCATACTACATCATTGGTTCATTTCATATCACAAAGATTTACCGTACATAAACTAGCTTTAAAGATTCTATTAGAGTTACAGTTTATGGAGATCGAAAGTTTAGGATTACAACATATATATAGTGGACTCCCCGAACACCCGTACATAACCCACATTAGTGTCTTTGGAGCCTCTAAGAATTTAATAGATAAGCATAACTATGCTGGAAACAAGGCCCCGACTATACCTCAAAAGTGGAAAGCTGTAATAACAAAAGATACACCATATAGCCGCATGAAGAAGAAGGGGCTCACCGAGACTTCGAGTAGGGAAAATGCTCCGCTACACACGATCGGCACTATCCTCTATGGAGCCACCTACAATCATAACACGAATGTAGCGCCCCCGGAAAAGGGGACGTCAGTACATTTGAATTGTACTGGTATGTATAACTAAAAACCATTTTACTAGAAAAAACTATCAAACAGGTACAAGTAAATAACATGGGTAAATCAAAGATGCAATTCATATAATCTTTCATACAATTTCCAAAACATAGATTAGGGTATTTCTGTCACATGTTCACCACTATTCTCAATACCACCGCCATCTCGAGCGGAGTCCGGTCACGACCCGATCGGCTAGGTCACCTCATTGGAGGCATTACTCTCAATTAATATTTCATTTACCTTATCCGGAATTCAATATCAGCACATTACCACCATGTGTGCGGCATGGTGTCCGATCACGACCCGATCGGCTAGGTCATCTCATTGGAGGCATTACTCTATTCCCATTAGTCAACACCTCCAAATCTTTATTCCACACTTATCATAACAATACCTGGGCACTCATGGCCACCATCATCACATCGTTTTCCCCTTTTCAATATTCGTTTCATAAGTTGTGATCATAGACACATATATCAAAGATAATTCAGGTTGCAATCACAGGTAAGTGAGCACATAGCTAGCATGAATAAATCTTTGTTTCGATGTTGGCTTATAGCCCAAGTATTTCAACACATAACTGTACTTTTTCATCATTCTCTAATTATCAAGATTGGTACATTATTCACATTGAGGCATATCCTTCACGAATATGTATAGATATATGCCAATCAATTAATGCGTAATAACAATCAATTCACTAACCAATTCAACTCTCTTATCATACTTTCGTAAATGACATCAGAGCTCAATTTCTAATAAAAAGGGGGGTTTTAGCCATACATACCTCAATAAAGCTTTCCTTACTCTTTTACAAATTTACGGAACTCTTAGCACTTTGATCTATTGAGTAAGAATTTCAAATTCAATCGAGAATTAGAAATGAGATTGAGACTCTAGCTTGGTTCAAGCATATTGACAAACCCTAGAGGTGCAATGTGATCTTAGGCCCCCTTTTTGAGAGAAATTTATATCATTTTGTACCACTCTTTAATTCACCACCCCCACTACTCTAAGGTTTGATATGCATGTAAGGAATCCTTTGTTATACCATGAATCACCTCACTAGTGACCCCTTATATCTGAGAATAAAACAAATAAGAGTTGGGGTGATGAAGTCTTACCTCTTGAGATGAAGTTCTAGGGGTCTTCACTTGATTTTCTTCAAGGATTTAGCCACACCTTATGGAGTAATTTAATGGGGAGACTTTCTCTCTCTAAAAGCCCTCTCTCTCCCTCTGGAAATGCTCAGAAGAATGCTTAAAATGAGCTATAACATTGGATATATCGATAGGGAGGTCAGGTTAAAAATTAGAAAATTGGAGCCCCGAGTCAAATATGCGATCGCATTTGCGATCACAGAGTAAACATGCGGTCCGCATAATGAACCGCAAAATGCTCCCCAGAAATTGGACACTCTGACTCAGTCTGCGGTAAGAATGCGGTCCGCATTCACGTTTTACGGCCGCAAAGTGCACCGCAAAACTAACACTCACAAAATTCAAAGGAGAATATGCGACAACTATGCGGTCCGCGTTTCGATTATGTGACCGCATAACTGACTTCAATTTTAACCAACATTCTGACTAACTCTACGACAGATATGCGGTGCGCATACCTGATTTGCGGCCGCATTCTGGACCGCATTTCTTGCATTTTTCTGGAAACTTATTCTTGAATTTTTAATGCATTATTCAAAGCATATCACGGGATCCGGGTTTTCGATTAGGGATTTCACGGGGCCATACACACATACTCTAAGCATATCCTCTAAAATCTGAATTGTCCGCTCCAACTGCCGTTGGTATGAGGATGGAATACTATGTTAAGCTCTACACGGGTCCCCAATTCACTCTGAACGGCTCTCCAGAAATGGGAAGTGAACTGAGGGCCTCTTTCTGATATAATGGAAATAGGCACACCGTGCAACCAGACTATCTCCCGAATGTAAATCTGAGCATACCTCTCTGCTGTATAAGTAGTTGCCACTAGATTGAAGTGAGCCGACTTGGTCAACCTATCAACAATGACCCACACTGAATTGAACTTCCACAAAGTTCGTGGCAACCCCACTACAAAATCTATGGTGATACGCTCCCACTTCCACTCCGGGATAAGTATCTGCTGAAGTAGGCCACCGGGCCTCTGGTGTTCATACTTGGCCTGCTAGCAAATCAAACATTTAGCCACATACTCCACTATGTATTTTTTCATCCTTCACCACCAATAATGTTGCCTCAAGTCGCGAAACATCTTTGTTGGTCCCTCATGAGTAGAATACCGCAAACTATGGGCCTCCTCTAGGATCCTTTTCCTCAGACCATCAACATTAGGAACACATAGACGACCATGGAGTCGCAAAACACCATCCTTGCCAATAGAAACCTCCTTGGCACCTCCCTGAAGCACTGTATCCCTAAGAACCACCAAATGTGGATCATCAAACTGTCGGGCCTTAATCTGCCCCAATAATGAAGACTGAGCGACAACACACGCAAGAACTCGGCTGAGCTCTAAAATGTCCAAACTCATAAGCCTGTCAGCCAAGGACTGAATGTCCAAAGCTAGTGGTCTCTCCGCGATTGGAATGAATGCCAAGCTGCCCATACTCTCTGCCTTTCTGCTCAAGGCATCCGCGACCACATTCGCCTTGCTGGGATGATAAAGAATGGTTATGCCATAATTCTTTAGAAACTCAAGCCACCTGCGCTGCCTCAAATTGAGATCCCTCTGCTTGCATAAATTCTTCAAGCTGCGATGAATGGTGTAAAACTCACATGACACCCTATACAGATAATGCCTTCATATCTTAAGAGAATGAACAATCGCGGCCAACTCTATATCGTACACAGGATAATCCTTCTCATGAATCTTCAGCTGACGTGAAACATATGCAATAACTCGCCCTTCCTACATCAATACACATCCCAAACCAACGTGTGAAGCATCACAATACATTGTATACATCCCGGAACCGGAAGGCAATAAAAGAGCTGGTGCTGTAGTCAAAGATGACTTGAGTTTCTCAAAGCTCTTCTCACAATCATCGGACCAATGGAAAGGGGCACCCTTCTGGGTCAATCTAGTCAAAGGTGATGCAATAGATAAAAAGCCCTGCATGAATCGCCTGTAATAACCTGCTAATCCCAAGAAACTCCTGATCTCGGTCATTGAGATAGGACGTGACCAACTCTGAACTGCTTCAATCTTCTTGGGATCCACCTTAATACCCTCTCCCGACATAATATGACCCAAGAATGCCACTGATTCTAGCCAAAACTCACATTTGGAGAACTTAGCATATAACTTCTATTCCCGCAATGTCTGAAGCACTACTCTCAAATGCTGCTCGTGCTTTCCTAGGCTGCAAGAATATATCAAGATGTTGTCAATGAAGACAATAACAAATAAATCAATATAAGGCATGTACACCCTGTTAATCAAATCCATGAACGTTGTTGGGGCATTAGTCAAGCCAAAGGACATCACCAAAAACTCATTATGGCCATATAAGTCCGGAATGCAGTCTTTGGAACATCCGAGTCCTGAATCCTCAACTGATGGTAACCTGACCTCAGGTCTATCTTAGAGAACACCCTAGCACCCTGCAACCGGTCAAGCAAATCATCGATACGGGGCAACAAATACTTGTTCTTGATGGTTACTTTGTTCAACTGGCGGTAATCAATGCACATCCGCATAGTCCCATCCTTCTTCTTCACGAATAACACTGGAGCACCCCAAGGCGATACACTGGGCCTAACAAACCTTTTCGCCAAAAAGTCCTCAAGCTGCTCCTTCAATTCCTTCAACTTCTTAGGAGCTATATAATATGACATAATAGATATAAGCTGGGTGCCTGGAGCCAAATCAATGCAGAAATCAATATCACGATCCTGTGGCATGTCAGGAAGATCAGAGGGAAACACATCAACGAACTCCTGAACTATTGGAACTGAATCAATCGGCGGAGACTCTATGGTGGTGTCCCGAACATAAGCTAGATAAGCCAAACACGCCTTCTCGACCATATGCCGAGCCTTCAGGAAAAAAATAACCTGACTAGGTGTATCAAATATGGAACCCTTCCACCCCAATCTCGGCAACCTTGGCATCACTAGTGAATTAGTCTTGGCATGGAAATAAAGGACGATGTGATATGGAGATAACCAGTCCATGCCAAGGATGATCTCAAAATCGATCATATCAAGAAACATGAGGTTTGCTCTAGTCTCGAAACCATAGAATGTGACCACACAGGACCGGTAGACCTAATCCAAAGCTATAGAATCACCTACAGGAGTGGACAAATGAATAGGAGTGCCCAAAGGCTTAGGAGAAATAAATAGGAAATGAGCAAATAGAGATGGTACATATGATTAAGTAGACCTTGGGTCAAATAATATCGAAGCATCTCTACCACCGACAGAAATAATACCTGTGATGACGGCATCTGAGGCTAATGCATCTGGCCTAGGCAGAAGAGCATAGAATCTAGCTGGAGCGCCGACTGGCTAGTCCCCGCCTGACTGAGCAGTAGCAAACTGACCTCTCCCTATATGACCTCCGCCTTTAGGACGGCCCCTACAGGCCTACCCTCTACCTCTAGGCGGCTGGGTAGCTGGTGGTGAAATCATGGGCTACTGATCCTGCTGCACGGCCTTGCCCCGAAGCCTGGGGTAGGTCCTCTTCAGATGACTCAGATCTCCACACTCGTAGCACACTCTCGTCACCATAGACTACTGCCTTGTAGTTTGAGCCTACTGACCTGAATACCCACTGGAAGAGCCCTGGATGGCTGGCAGGCGATAGGAACTCTCTGGCACAACACTGAAGGGAGCGCTAGAAGAAACCTGATAACCAGAATACCCATTGGAGGAACCCTAAATAGCTGGTGGGAGGTAAGAACTCTCCGGTATCGCACTAAAATAAGGTCTCACTGGGGCACCTCGGGGAAGAGGTGGTGGTGCTGAATAAGAGGGTCTGCTAGGCTGGCCCCTCCCGAAGTGACCTCTACCCTTAGCTGGGGCACCTCTGAACTTTCCTGAAAATCGGGTCCTCTTGTCCTACTGAATCTGCTCTATACCCCTCAGGCGATACCCCTCAATCCTGCGAGCAATCTCTACTACTAGCTGGTACCTAGTACCCATCTCTACCTCTCGGGCCATGCTATCTCGAATACTAGTGTGCAACCCCACAACAAATCCCCTCACTCTCTCTGCATCTGTGGGGAGTATCATGAGTGCATGGCGAGACAACTAAAAAAACCTTTCCTTATAATCGGTCACAGACATCTGACCCTGCTCAAGATGGTCAAACTAGTTCCATAGCTCTTCCCTCTCACAGGGTGGAATATACTTATCCTAGAACAACTGAGTAAACTGACCCCAGGTGAGGGGAGGAGAACCTTCTAACCTGCCAAGAACATAGGACTTCCACTATCTACGGGCCCTGCCCTCCAACTGAAAAGTAGTGAAGTCAACTCTATGTGACTCCAATATCCTCAAAATGTGTAGTCTGTCCCTGCACCTGTCGATGAAAGCTTAGGCGTCGTCATGTCGCTCACCCCCGAAGACAGGGGGTGAATCCTAGTCCATCTATCCAATAACTTCTGCGGATTACCGTCTGCAGCTGGTCTGAGCTGAGGCGCCACTGCAGCAACTGGCTGGGCCCTATCTGCAGGTAGTGCACTAGGGTTCTAATACACTGCAACTGCATATCTAAGAGCCTGAGTAGTAGGGGTCAGTTCTCCCCTTCCTACCTATGAGGTAGCTCGATTAGCTAGAAATAAACCAGCCTGAGCCATAGAGTCCATGAACCGCAGCATACGACCCATAACCTCTTGAAATCTCGGTGCTGTCATAAAGTCTTCCGGGGTGGGCTCAGCTACGGGCACCTCACCCTGCTTCTCAATAATAGGATCTCCCGCAGGATCCACTAGTGGTGCTACTGGAATAACTCTGGGACGCCCTCGTCCTCTACCACGGGCTGGTGCCCTCCCCTGGCCTCTGCCTCGGCCTCAAGCAACAGGGGGAGCAGCTCCGCCTGGGTCTGGAACACCAGCCGTGTGTGTCCTCACCATCTGTGAGAGAATAGAAAAAGGGAAATTTAGTAAACCAACCACTGCACGATAGGAATGAATAAAGAGTAGTTCTTCCTAATACCCTATAGCCTCTCGAAGATAAATACAGACGTCTCCGCACTGATCCACAAGACTCTATTAGGTTTGCCTATGACTTGTGAGACCTGTGTGAACCTAGTGCTCTGATACCATGTTGTCACAACCAAAATTCCATAACAGGTCATGATGGTGCCCAACGCCATTGCTGGGCAAGCCAACTCAGAAAAGTACTAATTAAACTTTCGATCACTTTAACCCCAAAACAGTTGAAATAATTCTTTAAGTTTGAAATAGATTAGAAACAATGATAAAAATCATGATAATCATACAACCCCAAAATAATACAGTCTACTAATGTGTGTGCCAAGACCTGGTATCACAAGTAGTGGGCAACTAGTAGAATATACAACCAAACACACTATCCTACTATCTGAAACATAATAGATAGCATAAATACATAAGAAAACTCCTTCAAGCTGCTGAACGACACGGAAGGGAAGTAGCTCACTGTAGGAGTCTCGAATCTTCTCAATGACGCGCACCCGGCTGATAGCCAGATGTACCTGCCTCAGACCCTGTACAATTAAGTACAAAAGTGTAGTATGAGTACATAAACAATATGTACCCAGTAAGTATACCATCTAATTTCAATAAAGTAGAGATGAGAGGTCGAAGAAAATTGTTCTCGACCACCTGAGGATCAATAATATATGGTTTCTAATTCATTTCATAATAAATTTTGTGGTTAGATCTAAATTGTGTTAAAGCCCAAGGTTTTTGCTCTAACCCCAAGAATTCACCCTAATACTAGTGTTTAATCTACCTAAAACAATGATATTGAACTAAAAATAGGTAGTACACACTTACCTCAAGTTTCTAAGTGAAGACATTCTCTCAAAAGCTCCCAAATCGCCCAAAGGAGGAGTGAAAATGTGATAAAAATGACTTTGAGCCCATATTAAATGAACCTCACCGCCCAGCAATTTCCGCATCTGCGCTTAGAGGACCGCATCAGCGAAATGGGGAGGGAAAGCTGGGATCGCATCTGCGATTTGAGGGCCGCATCTGTGGAGCCACATCTGTGGTTTCCTGGCCTGGCCACCTAGGCCACTTTTGTGATGGAAGGACCGCATATGCGGTCCAAGAACTAGAAATACGGTTATGACAGAAGCAGCAATCCTTCAGCCTTTTCCCAAAATTTCCACTTCATTCGAGCCTCGTCCGATTGACGTTGGGGGCTCTTGGGCCCCGCTCGAACATACCGACATGTCTGAAATTGCGGGACCGACCTGCTCGAACCTTCGATACACCCGAAACAACGCTAAATCTAGAAATCATCCCCTAAAACCAAATGAATCAAACTTATGAACTTCAAGTTCTTAATTTTCCTCCAACGGGCCAAAACGCCCTAAAACTACTCGGATTGACACAAAATTTTACAGGCAAGTCTTAAATGATATTTCGGACCTGTACCCAACTTCGAAACCAAAATAGAGCCCAATACCTAGGAAATCAATGATTACTTAGTTTCTTTAAATCCTTAGAACTTTAGATTAACAATTTCTAATAAAAGTCATTACTCGGGCTAGGAACCTCGAAATTTAATTTCGGGCATACACCGAGGGTCCATATTTTCCTATGGACCCTACGGGATCGTCAAATCACAAATTCGGGTCCGTTTGCTCAAAATTTTGACCAAAGTCAAACTTAGTCTTGTAAGAATATCCTAAGGAATTAAATGGGCATATTTTACCCGAAACTCTTCCAAATCCTGAACCAATCATCCAAGCAAGTCGTAAATAAGTTAATGCAAGCACAGGGAGTTTTATTTAACGGAACGGGGTTCTAAAAGGCAAAACAACTAGGCAGGTCATTACAATATTGATGTACAAAAACAACATAAAAAGAAAAATTGAAAGCGATCCTAACTAGATGGTCTTGGGGCATCTGTCATGCTCAAGCTCCAGTAAGTAAATCCACACTTGTATGAAAAAATTAAGACCAAATAAAGTTAAAGACCTAGAACGCTATGTGAGACAATAAAACTTCATGTTGGACACATGCAAGACATGATTGTCACTATTTTTCTAAACTTAACCTATGTGGCTAAAGTGGCTAAAAATGTAACATTTGGCTAAGACCATGCGAAACCAAGAACCTAAGACTCACTAGGAAGAACGGATCCTATGTGGGTTGCCAACGTATCCCGCCTCGAAAGACGAGAACCAAGTTCGCGTAGTTTGGGCAGATTGGATACGGGCGATAATTAAAAAAATAACTAATTTAGAGAAAATATATTTTTGAAAATTGATGAAAAATGTAAACTCTTTTTGGATTTTTCTTTTTTTGGAAAATGATGGGAAAGTGAGAAATTGTTTTTTGGATTTTTCATTTTTTCAATTTTTTTGGGTCTTTTTCATAAAAAAAATGTGAAAGAAAAACATAACTAGGCCCTATTTGATTTATTTTCACACTTCACCCTCTTTTCTTTCTCATTTAACCTCAACCATCATTCGTCCACCAAATGACCTTTTTTACCCTTGAAGATTGCAACATGTAGCACATAGGATGCATCAGAATGGACTTTTATTTTTGGGTACACTTGTCCTAGATGGACCCAACCCCTGTGTTGAGTCCCCTAAGTCAAATGCACGTGATTCAACCAAACGTGCCTAATAGGGATCCAACATGAGGTTATTTTATTTTAGGCTTTACCTGGGGTTGTGTTCTAGACCTGGCTTACCCGAGCGGACAACTCGAGCTGAGGTGGGGGCAACGTATTGGGAGCACGAAAGTCTGCCCGGCCTTGTTGCTTACCCAGCCTCGTTCTATTTGGTATGACTTATAACAAAAAAGTGGGCCACGTATACGTGTGCACCATATTTTTTGAAAACTCAAAAGGGAGGCGTAATAAAATATTTAAGTACAGTTCAAATAATATCAAAGCGGTAAATAAGCGCCAATTAATACATTAGTCCCACAAAATACAGTAATATCAACAAACAATAAAGCCAAGCATAGATCATATCAACAAGCTCGAATTTTTGAACCCTGAGCTAGAAGTTATGGGTTCTTATCCCCAGCAGAGTCGCCAGAGCTGTCACACCTCCTTTTTTCTATCCCAAAAGGGTATAAGAGAGTTTTTCCAATTAAAGTGACAAAATCAAAATAGGATTATTTATATCATATTCAGAGTTGCCACTTGGGATAATTTATGGTGTCCCAAGTCACCAATTTAAAATCCCGAATCGAGAAAGTTTGACTCTATTTTTGGTCTGCAAACAAAAAAAATTGGGGTAAGGAATTCTGTTAACCCGAGAGAAGGTGTTTGGCATTTTTGAGTTCTGTGGTTTTAGCACGGTCACTTTAATCATACTTGGCTCAATTAAATTGTTTAACTACTAATATTGGAACCTATGTGCTTTACCTCTTTTAATTAAGAAATTACCCTAAAATGAGTCACGCGTACGTGTACTCATTTTGTTTGGCGCATAAATAATTATGTCACACGTACGTGTCCACAATTAATAATACTTTATTAATATTAAGAAAGTTTTGCCGAAGTTAGGCAAATGCATACCTCGATTTATTTTTTTAAAGAAAATTATAATTATGTCACGCGAACGTGTACACAATCATGAGGGTAGATTAAGTCACGCCTAAAGCAAGCTACGAATATTCATTTTTAGAAACCGTAATCATGTCTCGCGAAAGTGTACATAATCATAATAATAAATTCAAAACGCACCTAAAGTTTCGCCTACCCGGGTGTTGACGGCCTAATCATGCTCCTAACGGTTATAACAAAGTAAATAAATAAAAGAGTACTAAAAATGTAAACAATTTAATTATTTTTGTATTTTTCCCATTCCCACGGATTCAACAAACATTTCAGAACTAAAAGTGATGCCACAACTTGCTAGTACGCCCACGGTTTGATGAAATTCAAATTTCTTCTCAACATATCCAATTATAGACCAAGATCAAGAACAATTAACCTTCTTATACCTTCTAAATTCAAAACTGCAACTAAATGGATTACTGAAACCATTACGAAAGAACAGAGGATTTCTAAGTATTACTTAATCAAATTCTATCACAAATATAATGAAACTAAATCCAACATAAATCCAAGAAAATAAAATTTTAGACATTCAACACCAAATTCAACCAACAAACAAGAGTAGGCTAGCTGTATATTTCAATCAGACCATGAGAGTAACATCACAAACAACAAAGAAAAGGAGGGAAGATGGACCAGAATCGTTTTCAAATGTATTTAAATCTCCGACGATTACAACTTTATGAGAATTCTGATGATGGAACTCGATCAAAAAACAAACACAGAAACAGAACCTCATTTGAAGCTACAATTCTGGAAATAGAACCCCTTGCGTCAAGATGATGATATTAGCAAAAATCAGTGGCTTAATCTCACCGGTGACAGAAACTCGATCGAAACTTGAACAACGAGCGACAACTACGACGAAATCGACTCAATCAAACCTTATCATTTTTTGAATCCAGATCTAGTCGTTCCCCTCTCTCTATATCCTAAGTTCTGCTCTGCTTTTGTCCTCTCAAACCAATTCGCCCGTAGTGAGTTTCCAAAATAAAAAAAATGATGAACAATGAGGAACAGAGCTGCCTAAAAATCTAAAACCAACCGTTAACGTCCATATTCAGCGAACTAACGCTGGTGAAAGCAAAGATGATAGTGGGCTAACGCACTACAACAACTAAGAACAAGAAGGAGAAATGAAGGGGAAAGAGAAAGGAATGAGGGTGAGATGAGGTGAGAATCACTGCTAGGTTCTTTAGGGTTCGTCCATTTTTGTTCAAAGAAGATGAAACAGCTTCAACTGTAGCCGGTTGAAGAAGAAGAAGATTGACAGTGAGGGGTCCTTGTTTTTGGTCTTTTCTCGGCTGATGATCCTTAGAGTTTTTTAGGTCTGTTGCGGCTAATTACCCTTTTTTAGGTCTTGTGTTCTTTTAGAAGAAGAAGGGTTAGGATTGTTGGGTGTTGGTTCAGGTCAACCTGGTTTGGGCTGGGTTGGGAAAACATTTGGGCTTCTAAAATGTTTGGTCCAATTTTGGGATTTAATAAGCTTCTCTCAGTTTTTTTCTTTTCTTGATTTCTAAACTAATGAATTTAATTAAAAATCCTAGACTAAAATTTAATTTGTAAGATCATGTATTTATTTAAAACATAAAAATAATGCATTAACTTAAAGTTAATGCCAAAAAATTACTAATTTTGAAATTAAAAGCTAAAAATGTAACAATATCCAATATTTTGATTTTTTTTTAATTTAATAATGCAATTACTTAACAACTTAAACCTAAAAAGGAAAATATCAACATTTGAATATGTTAAAGGCATTTTCCAGGATTTTTTAATATTAAATATGCACCAAAATGTAACTAAATACAAATAATTACCAAACAATTACTATAAATTCCTAAAATAATAAATACTCAAAAGAAAAATCCATTTGTGGCTTTTGTAGAAATATTATTATTCGGGAAAAAATCACGTGCTCACAATTGCAAAAATAATGGGGAGACACAAATTGTGCAATCATTTTATTCCTTTTTGCGGGGAATTTAGAACGATATGAAAAACATAAGTCTCAAATATTTTACTACATATTTTGCTGAGAGAATAAATTGTAAGACAAATTAATAATAGTGACAAATATAATGCTATCTGATAACTAGCAGAATATTACTATATCATCTGCACTCATATGAGATCTAAGTAATGTGGGATCGTGTAGGATATCCATTTATCACCCTGGATAAAATTCCTGACAGTGAAACTTGATGCAACCTTAGGATCACTAGTGACACGCGCCCACTTCCCACGTCCCGTTGTGTTTGCACCAGGTCCTTTATTTTGGAATTCCATGTAGAATGGGTGAAATAGGGGTTCTCCCTGAAACTCGATCCATCCTTTTGGATTTATGTCTATGTAACTCTGCATAATCACTATACATGAAAAGTCACCCCATGGCCGCCCTAAATACATAGTCACATTACCCGGATTTGGAGTTGCTAACTGTAACATGCAATTTTGCAACACGAGTCCTGATGCTTCTTTCTCACCATTTTTCTGCTGTGCCATTATGGTAATATTGTATATGGTTAAAATCGGTCTTACCATTTTTTGTTCGATGGACCAAGGCCGGATCATGATAGGACAAGGTTTGGTTTCGATGCATACCGAACTGTGGCACAGGGTTAAATTATTGAGACCTCGAGTTAGATTAAGCTCGAGACCCTGAGGTCATTTAAGATCGAGGTCGACCAATATCAAGACCAAATAAGATGGAGATCAAAGGGAGCCTGCTAATTCGAATAACAAAAAATTGAGATATCCGTGATCGGCCAAGGATCGTGGTGAGAATCTCGGCACGTATCAAGTCAATATCGATTGTGTAGCCAATCATGGGATTTTCTTCCGTATTAAGAATTGTACCTTAAGTAGAATTTCTCTACTATATAAAGGGGGTTCTAATTATTTTGTAATGAGGACATTCACATCACAAAAGCAATATATATTATCTCTTTCTTAAGCGCTCAATATTCTTGTCACTGTATTCTTACCTTTTTGCGAAGTATTCATTTAATTTGAGGGCAGTCCGGCTCCAGGGTCAAAGGTATACATTTCATTTTGTTTGCTTTATTCATATTAGCAGTAAATTTCACTGTTAATTTACTTTTATCAATCTGTGCTAAGTAAATCACATGTCCTTAAAACCATAATACAAATTCAATTGTTATTCGTTCTTAGAATAAACAGTTTGGCTCCCACCATGGGGCTAAGGATAATAGTGATTGTCTGGTAGAAATTTTTGTAACATACACTATTTTACGCTCGTTCTTTGAAGTGTCTTTGATTACAGGATTAGAAGATGTCAAACTCTCAATCAGTACCTCAACACATTGACAATAATCTCAGCCACCATGCGTGAACGAGAATGTTGTGCCAGGAAATGTTGCACCCCTTGTTGGCCTCGATGGAGTTCTAGTTGTAGACCCAATCGACGTTTGTTCACATATAGACATCAATGGAAATGTGCCCCTCGATCCCGAAAGCATTGTTCGTGGGGGTACCCGATCAACCACTCATAATGCACATGAAGGTGAAGATGGTGGAATTAGCCTGCGGGTAATCTTCAAAATGTTGCAAGACCAGTAAACAGCAATAGCTTCACTCCAAAATTAGAACCACGTGCCGAGTAGGGTCGACATCGAGCCATCCCAAGAGGTTGTACACAGGGTCGAATTAATTTCAAGAAAATCGAATGAGAAGGAATCAGAGACTAATCCTGCTATTATAAAAATGCTCGAAGAGTTGAGGAAGTGGATCGAGACAGGGGAAAATAAGATCAAAGAAAATGATAAGAAGGTGGAAACCTAAAACTCCATGTTCGATCAAATCCCGAGGGCACCACCAATATTGAAAGGACTAGATTCTAAAAAGTTAGTACCTAAACCTTTCCCCCCATGTACGGCTCCAAAGCCAATTCCTGAAAATTTTTGTATGTTGGGACAAATTATCCAAATAAACACGTTACCTCGTACACGTGCGCCATCAAAGGAAATAACTTGGAAGATGAAAAAATTTAATTTGTATTTCTGAAGAAATTTAGAGAAACTCTATGCCATGATATGGTATCATAATTTACCATCTAATTCTATTGATTCATTTGCTATGCTTGCATATTCTTTTCTAAACGCACATGCCAGAGCCATTAAGGTTGAAACAAGAAAGTTGGACCTTTTCAAGGTAAGGTAGAAAGATAATGAGATACTTAGGGAATTCGTATATCGATTCCAAATGGAACGAATGGATTTGCCACCGGTCACCTATGATTGGGCTGTTTAAGCTTTCACTCAAGGCCTCAACATTCGAAGTTCCATAGCTTCACAACAATTGAAGCAAAATTTAATCGAGTATCCAGCTGTCACTTGGGCCGATGTACATAATCGGTATCAGTCAAAGATCAGGGTTGAGGATGACCAACAAGAAACTCCTTCTAGGTCTATTTATCCTAACTAAATTAGGAGGGATATCGATCGAGAACCTAGGCCGAATAGAAATCGATATCAACCTTGCAATGAAGACCGTATAGGCAACGGGTCTAGGAGAAGCTTTGCACGAAAATAGAGGAGAAATAATTGAGGTCAAAGTTCACGGGGACTCATGAGCAAGGATGGTTCGACAGGGATGTCGGGGCCAAAGAGGCACCACGATTGTTGGAGTATTACTTCAGTATAGATGCATCATCCATCGTATCAGCCATTGGACATATCAGAGATACTAGATGGACTCGATATCTGTAGACCCATCCGGCCTAGGGAAATCCCAACAAAATATGCAAGTATCACGGCACCCATGGTTATAAAACAGAAGATTGGAGACAATTAAGGGAGGAAGTAGCCCGATTATTCAACGAGGGGCATCTTTGAAAATTCTTAAGCGATCGGGCTAAGAATCACTTCAAAAATAGAGATTCCAGTAGACAGAACAAGCAGGAAAAGCCAAAACTCTTAATTCACATGATTGTTGGAGGGATCGATATTCCTCAAAGACCAGTATTTAAACGCACCAAAGTGTCAATCACGAGGGAGAAGCGAACTCGAGATTACTTGCCAGAAGGGACCTTGTCTTTCAATGACGAGGATGCAGAAGGGATCGAACAACCCTACAATGACATACTGGTAATATCTGTCCTTATGAGTAAAATTCAAGTTAGACGTGTTTTGATTGATCTAGGTAGCTTGGCCAACATTATTCGATAAAGGTTCATAGAGTAGCTCGGCCTACAAGATCGAATTATGCCCGCGGCCCGAGTACTTAACGACTTCAACATGGCAAGCGAAACCACCAAAGGTGAAATTATTTTGCCAGTAAACACGGTAGAATCATCCAAGAAACAAATCTCCATGTGATCAAAGGTGACATGAAGTACAACGCGCTGCTCAGAAAGCCTTGGATACATGACATGAGCACAATGCCCTCGACCCTTCACCAAGTTTTGAAGTTCCTAACATCGGGGGGAGTCAAAATAGTGTATGAGGAGAAACCTGTCGAGCCCCCTTTTTTCCTCGGCGAAGAATGTATGGGTTCCGACGTTCATGAGGGTAATAACTAATTTCCTTTTGGGATTTGGGTATTTGAAGAGTCGCCACCTAACGGATTATGGTGCATTAGGGCACCTAAAGCAATTAACTCTTAGACTAGTTTGCATTACCAGAAATTAGGGTAAGGGCTCGAAATAACCTTGAGGGGAAGGTGTTAGGCACCCCTTGCGGTCCATAACGGTGGGTCCCTGTAGAACTTATACTTATGTGAATTAGTCCTTTTAACAAATAAATAGTTTTAACACATACTTGCAAATAATGGCATATTTTGATATTATATGACTCAAGTAATGAAACAAAAGGGAAAAAACGTGAATAAGTTGAACATATATAGAGGAAAGTAAAATTTAAACATCGGTAATTGGGGAAGAGGAGTCCTAGGTTGGTTAGCCTACAGGATCACCCCACACAATACCTGGTAATCACTCCTCAATGAGGGGATACACGTGACATTAGTGCGTAGTCACCATATCCTTACTACCCAATCCCCTCCCCTTGGTCATATCCTAAAGTGTTCTAGCAACTCTGAAAAGTATCCTATACGTGCACTACCCATCCCTTCCTTATGGCCCTGGATGTATTTGGGACCTCTAATTTTAGGTAGTTATATACCATCCTAAGGTATTTAAAGGAGAAAAAAATCTAGGCGTCATTCAATAAACAATTAGGACTGCACATAAAGAGGGAACAATTAAAGGCTCATATTTACCTACACAAACATAACAAGTAAGTGCACGTCTCAAACAACAGTTTCAAGTATTTAAGTGAAAAACCTTAGAACATGATATCTAGGTGAGAAAAAAGTATACATCATTGAATTAGGACTGATGTGTCAAAGACCTATTCAGCTTGCCTACTTATTTTAGACATGTGAATGTGAGCAACCTTAAATAACAAAGCGCAGTTTTTATAGTTGCAGGATTTTAATTGCCCTATAGGCTTGCCTAAGCACATAATAGTGATGTCCTAAGAGCATGATATTTATATTGGTTAGGAATGCAGTAAAACAGTGATCAATTTTTAAACGGGCAACTTGAGATCATATAGACATTTTTTCTAGCGGTATTAATTGAGGCACAATTTGAAAACTTTTAAAGAAGCTGACACATTTAGTTAATTAAACCACTTTAGAATATATAAACACAAATTGAACCGACTGAATTGTTTTAGGTCTTATAGGCATGAATTCTAATTAATCATAAGGTTAAACAAACAACATTCTTTTAACCAAAGTGAAACCCCTATAGGCATGGTATCTATATAGCTGATTTTAACCCTATATGCATGATCTTTATTATTAAAGCCATTTTAGATCCTATAGGTATCTAATTGTGTAGAAGTGAAGCAAACATAACAAACACATTTGAATCAACATGGACCCTATAGGCATGGTATCTACCCAATTTACCCAATATATAACTACCCTCCCTTTTTCACTAATCACTGCACTGTTTGTTTACAATAATTATTACAGACAAATGAATTAAATAAAAAACATAAATAAAATAGAAATTAATCTATAGGGAGCCTGCAGTAGGAGCAAATGACTTCCAAGACTCCAATAGCCTCAAATGCCCAAAGTTCCATAGCCAATTTCTATCTAGGTGTGTCAGATTTTTCTAAGGACCTCAAAGATCCCGGGAAGTGCCCACACCTAGACCTTTTCTCAAATAATAACCGATTAAGGTGCAGTGTGGAAAGGCCAGATCTGACATGCCAGAGTTTAGAGAGATCTAAAGGAACTCAAGGCAGTACACATATCATAGGGGCATGACCTAGTATTCTAAGAGTAAAGTGAGAGTGCTTGACATAGTTTTGAAAAGGTTTTGAAAATAGTACAGAGATGACTTTAGGATTGAAAAGATTTTTTTAGGAAATAGTTTGGTGGTGCAAGACAGTTTGAGAAGAGTACCAAAACTCTTTTGAAAATAGCAGACAATCAATTGGTCATAAAATATCCAAATTGAGAAACACTCGACAAATAGATCTCACATGGGGATAAAGGGATTGGGGCACTTAAGAGTCACATTGGGGGTACATGGATGGGGTATAGAGAAAATATATAGTCAACAAACTACATAAAACACTTAGGGTCTTAGAGACTTAGCAGGCTAGTCATGGACAATAAATAGTTAAGACATTGGTCACATTTGTAATACAGAAAGCCTGACATGTCTTGAACAGGATTAAACATACAAATAGGGTCGATCACATACATAAAATAGCCAACATGATCACATAATTAGGGGATTGAAAATATATTCACAAACAAACTGGTTAAGTATCAAATAACTAGGTGAAGTGTAGATATGCTAATCATACATTGAACAGGACAGAGTTCAGGCATGCTAGGTAAAGAAGTAAGAAGGAATACAAGTTGAATTCATAGCTGGTCAACTAGAGCAGGAATGAAACACATAGGGTTTGGATTTCAAAATTTAAATAGAGACATAAGAGTTGAAGAAAAGAGTGCAGAATATAAAGCAAATATAGTTAAAATATCTAGCATTGGCTTTCAGCCGGCTAGACCAGTGAATATTCACAAGTAGCAGAGGAGAAAAAGAGAGTTTTAGAATGTAAGTGTGATTTTGTGAACCAATGTTCGTTGTCAGAAGTGATAATAGGAGGGAGTTTATATAGTAATCAAAATCATAGCCAAATAAGTTAAGAGATCAATTAAGTAGTAATTAGAGAAATTCAGGGAATCAATCACATGTAAAATCAGTAAGTCTTCCCTTTAATCAAGGGATAATAAATGGTAAAAGCAGGACAAATACTTAAGGAAGGAAATAAAGTACAGAGTAGGTAATTAGGGGTGAATGCACAAGGGTTTTAATTAAGGAAACAATCAGTAAGAATCAGCAAAATAATAAATAAGGCAAGGAAAAATTAATTAAGGCAAGCAGTTCAATTAAACCGAGTAGAGAGGTAAGAATCAAAAGTTTTGTTAAGGAAAAATGTTCAAATCAAACCAGGAAATAAGGACTTCAGAATAATTAGGGGTTCAATCAAAGGGAAAATCAAGTAAAGAGTCAGCAAGTTTAGCAGATAAAATAAGGCAAGAAGTGAATAGTCAGGATTCGATACATAATTTTAACGAAACAAATAGTTAAATCAACACTGATTCAAGGAGAAAGATATAGGTATTAACATGAATCGCTAGGATGAACACAAACATATAGAAGTTGTGAAAGGGTTGAACTAAGAAATTCAGTAGAGGCATATTAGGATAACAAAACCATGAGACATTCAAATGGCTAAAGAGAAATGACAAGAACCAAAGCAAGAACACATGCAATATACCAGTACTCAGAAACCAAATGAAGAATGTCAAAAATTAGGGTTTTCAGTACAAGAAAGTTAAGGTTGTTGCAAACTTACGAAATCAGTCGAAACACATAAGAAGCAGAAGATCAAACACTCAAAAATTACCAAATGTTTTGAAAAGAAAAATTTCCAAAAACCCTAGTTTAGAGAAAGATGAAAAGTTACTCAAAATTCATATGATTCTTGTAAAGAATTAAAGATTATTGTAAAACTCATACGAAATAGGTCCAAATCATCTCAGAACTGTACAGATCTAAGAGGTTCAGAAGAAAAAATTAGCATTTCTTAGGAGAACAACACAGAGGTGAAGAAACATGCTTAGAAACCCATAGATCATAGTCGATGTAGGATAATCTTACTCGGAATCACACCGGAACAGCCTGAAACAGGCAAGAAAGGGGCCATAGATGAAAGCCAACTAACCTAGCCCCTAGAGGGCCTGGAGATGGCAATACCAACGTGAGGGAGGCCATTAGAGGCCTGGTGAGTGGGGAGAAGCCACCAAGAAAACCATATATGAGTGACGATTAGGGTTAGGTTTTGAGAGAATTTGAGAGAGGAGAGGGATTTCAGGGTGGCGGACGGTGAGGAAATGAGAGGGGTTTGGGGGGGGGGGGTCGTGTGTTTTATTTTAGGTAAGGGTTGTTTTTGGCCGGATCGGGTATTAGGGTTTGGATGGGTAAATTTAAATTGAAATTGGGTTGGTATTAGGTTAAAATAGGATTAAAATTGAAATTTAAACTGGCCAAATTTTAAATAGCCACTTTTAATAACTACATAATTTATAAAAATAATAAATGAGTTCCAAAACATGTTTCCGTGTACTAAAATGATTTAAAAATAGTTATTTAATATTTTAAAAATATAAAAGACCATTTTATGCATCAATAATATAATTATGCATTAGTATGGGTTATTATTGCAAAGATGTGCAATTTAGCCTAAAAATGTAAATATAATTACAAAAAATGCACTAAAAATATTTAAACACTATGTTGGCATAAATAAAGAATTTAGATGACTACATCATCACAAAATTAATTTGGAGGATAATTATTGAATATTTTATAAATAAAAGAGAAGAAATAAATTAATTTGGAGCTTTTAACAATTATAGAAAAATTGCAAAAAATATTTATGCATGCTTATAACTACATATGTTATATTTTGAAAGTATATATATGTATTAAAAATATATGAGGAAAAATTGGGTATCAACACAACCCACCACCAAGGAAATATTTTCAATCAATGAAGTGGTACCGGTATCAGCACTTTCATCAGCAAAGGGATTAGATTCAAAGGGAAAATAGGAGGACAAATAGCAACCACAGTCGCCATCCTCGACCCAACTAGAGGAGAAAGGGACTTACGAGGATAATGACTACATGATACCTCAATCCTTCATAATCCCCGATGATTCTGACGCCATAAATCAACGGTCGAAATGCTGGAACAAATTATACTGATCGAGCATTTGCTCGAATGAAAGGTATACGTGGGCACGGGGTTAACTCCCTAGCTCAAAAAAAACATATTCAATTTCTTATAGCTAATACGGATTGTTTTTCCTGGTCCCATCTCGATCTGACAGGGATCCCGCCCTATATCACTACTCATAAACTAAGCTTGGACCTGAAGTTCTGCCCAGTGAAATAAAAAAGGATGCCTTAGTTTGGGGGTCAAACACACTTTCATTAAAGAACGTACACGAGATGCAAGAGTGGTTATGGTGAACGGTTAAGTTTGAGATAGTTGAATGAACTGGAGAGAGGTTGCTCCTGCTGGGATAGCGGTTGCTTGTTGTTCACCTACAGATGAAAAGATGCTACCGACATGTATTTGCGCAAAAATTTAAATATGATGCAGATTCCCCTTGGACCATGAAAGTTGCCTTTGGACGGTTAAAGATGACGTCCTCAGAACATGATCTCCCAGGCCCTGGATTATTTAGTGAGGGATTCGTAGTCCATGAAATGGTGTTCTCGGGCCATGCATATGGAGCCTCCGAACCATAACTCCTTTAAATAATGATAGGAAAAGTTGAGGGATCCTCAGGCCATGACATAGTGTCTTCCGGCTATGAGGATGACGCCTTTTAGTCTAGGACGTCTATGGATAAATTAGCAATATATCATCATATGATATGCAATAATATGATGTTAACAAGACAAGGCTTAGTCTTGTGAAATGGAGGGAAGAGCTTAGCCCAATTAAAAAGCAAATAAATAGTACTAGAAATAGAGCAATATTTGTGCAAAGAGGGACAGTGCTTAGTCCCATGCAAATGTAGAGGCAAGGATTATCCTCATGAAGATATGGAGGCAAGGATTAGCTTCATGCAAATATGGAGACAAGGATTAGCCTCATGCAGATAGGGAGTCAAGGATTAGCCTCATGAAAATATGGAGGCAAGGATTAGCCTCATGCAAATATGGAAGGCAAAGATTAGCCACATGCAAATGGAGAGGTAGGGATTAGCCTCATGAAAATAGAAGGCAAGGATTAGACTCATACAGATATGAAGGCAAGGATTAGCCTCATGCAGATGGGGAGGTAGGGATTAGCCCAATGCAAATGGGAGGCAAGGATTAGCCTCATGCAAATGGGAGGTAGGGATTAGCCTCATGCCGATGAGAGGCAGGGATTAGCCTCATGCAGATACGGAGGCAGGGATTAGCCTCATGCAAACATGGAGGCAGGGATTAGCCTCATGCAAATACGGAGGCAGGGATTAGCCTCATGCAAATATGGAGGCAGGGATTAGCCTCATGCAGATAGGGAGACAGGGATTAGCCTCATGTAGATAGGGAGGCAAAGATTAGCCTCGTGCAAATGGGAGGCAAGGATTAGCCTCGTTCAAATGGGAGGCATGGATTAGCCTTATGCAGATAGGGAGGCAATGATTAGCCTCATGCACATAAGGAGGCAAGGATTAGCCTCGTGCAAATGGGAGGCAAGGATTTGCCTTATGCAGATAGGGAGGCAAGGATTAGCCTCATGTAGATATGGAGGCAAGGATTAGCCTCATGCAAATGGGAGGCATGGATTATCCTCATGCAGATAGGGAGGCAAGGATTATACTCATGAAAATGGGAGGTAGGGATTAACCTCATGCAAATGGGGAGGCAAGGATAGCCTCATGCAGATAAAGAGGCAAGGATTAGCCTCATGCAGGATGCGGGACAAGGCTTAGTCCTAAGCAAAGAGCAAAAAGCAAATAAGAGTAGCATATGTCTTAGCTGGAGATATATTTGGTGTCTTATGGCCTTATTGACAGTAATCTTGCTACGTATATATATATTTGCAGATGTTATCATTACGTCATATGTGCCCGCGTTCAAAGAAAAATTGTAAGTTTTGTGAGGGGAGGTTGGTTCGTTCTTTTGTTCGCTGGCCTTGCTTTGTTCCACTTAGAAGGCCTTTTCGAGTTTCCCTGGGTAACACCTGACTGTCACAGAAATAGAGTTTTTGAGATATGCAATTATTGATAAAAAATAGAGTCATTTTAGAAACATATTGATATATCAATTGATTTTTAGATGAACTAGTGACTGTAACACATTTCAGAGACACTGTAACTTTCTTATGTTAGAATTTTGAGGGTCTTTCTCAAAATTCTACCCCAGTTTGGTAGATGACCCTTCGACTGTTTGTGGGTAATGAGCCTTGTTGAACCTTCTTCGGAATTTTGAGAATCCTTCTCAAAATTTTGCCCCAGTTTCTCAATCGATTTCTGACCGTCTAACATATGTTGGCTTGGCTGGGCTTGCTCCGGAAATTTGAGGGTCCTCTTCAAAATTCTGCCCCGATTTTTGATATTTGGGGGAAATGGAAAATTTTTAATGATATGAACGAAACCATAAGGCTGCCTATATATCCCCTCTTAAACGGGAATCAGGTCAACCGTAGTTCAATTACATCATATGAGAAAATGTAAATAGTCTAAGCATAGTATCTCGTGACTGCGTCTGAATTGATTGGTTTTGGCTAGATTTCTCCGTCCATTTCTGCAAGTATGAGTGCTCCTCCTGTTATCACCTCGTGAACCATTTAAGGACCTTGCCAGTTGGGAGAAAACTTCCCCTTGTTTTCGTCTTGATGCTGGAAGATCTTCTTCAGTACTAGCTATGTTGGCGCAAATTGCCTTGGTTTGACCTTTTTGTTGAAAGCTCTGGAAATTCTGTTCTGATAGAGTTGACCATGGCATATTGCATTCTTCCTCTTTCCATCGATAAGAGCCAATTTTTCATAGCGGCTTCTTATCCATTCTGCATCGGTGAATTCGGCTACCTGTATGATTCTTAAAGAAGGAATCTCTACCTCGGCTGGGATGACATCTTCGGTGCCATAAACCACCATATAGGGAGTTGCCTTGGTTGAGTGCGAACTGTAGTGCGGTATCCCAATAAGGTAAAAGTTAGCTTCTCGTGCCATTGTTTCTGGTTCTCTACCATCTTCCTTAATACCTTCATGATGTTTTTGTTGGAGGCTTCTACGACTCCATTAATTTGAGGTCTGTAGGCTGTGCAATTCTTGTGCTTGATTTTGAAAATTTTACACATAGCTTTCATCAGATCACTATTGAGATTGGCAACATTGTCAGTAACAATAGACTCGGGAACTTCGAATCGGCTAACAATATGATCTTTGACAAAATCTGCGATGACTTTCTTGGTTACAACTTTGTAAGATGTAGTCTCTAGACATTTTGTGAAGTAATAAATGGCTACAAGAATAAACCTGTGTCCGTTTGAAGCAGCGTGCTCAATCGGACCAATGACATCCATTCTCTAGGTAGCGAATGGCCAAGGTGAGCTTGTTGCATTGAGCATATTCGGCGACACTTTTATCATATCGGCATGTACTTGGAATTGGAAGCATTTGCAGACATACTAGGTGTAATCTATCTCCATGGTCATCCAAAAGTAACCGGCCGTAAGTATCTTCTTAGCCAAGGCAAAACCGTTCATATGCGGTCCACATGTTCCGGCATGTATATCCTCAAGTAGCTTAGAAGCTTCTTTTGCTTCGACACATCTTAGCAATCCCAAATCAGGAGTTCCTCTGTACAACTTTCCTTTATTGTGGAAGAAGTGATTAGACAATCTCCGGAGTGTGCATTTTTGAGTGTGGTTTGCATGCTCCGGATATTCTCCTTTTGACAAATACTCTTTGATGTCATGGAACCAAGGTTATCCATCTGTTTCTTCTTTAACATGAGCACAATATGCCGGTTGATTATGGATTCTTACTGGGATGGGATAATTAAAATTCATATCTGGATACTGTATCATGGATGATAAAGTGGCCAATGCATCGGCAAACTCATTCTGAATTCTAGGCACATGTCAAAATTCATCTTCATGAACCTCTTTCTCAATTCCTACATATGGTGCAGATATGGACATATCATGGAATTCTTGGTGGCCCATTCTCCTTGTACCTAGTGCATAAGCAAATCTGAATCACCGATTACCAACATCTTTTGAATGTTCATGTCGATTATCATGTTGAGCCCTAGTATTCAGGATTCATATTCTATCATGTTGTTGGTGTAGGGAAATCTGAGTTTAGCAGATACCGGATAATGTTGACCCATTTCTGATACCAAAATTGCTCTAATGCTCTCTCCTTTGAAATTTGCAGCTTCGTCAAAGAACATCCTGCAACCATCGTATGTTCGGTAATGTCTTTTCCTACAAATGACACTTCTTCATCAGGAAAATACGTTTTCAAGGGTTCGTATTCTCCTCCCACCGGATTTTCATCAAGATGATCTGCCAATGCTTGTCCCTTGACCGCCTTTTGAGTTACATAGATGATGTCGAACTCACTCAACAGTATCTACCACTTGGCTAAATCCCCAGTTGTCATGGGTGTCTTAAAAATGTACTTCAGAGGGTCCATCCTGGATATGCGGTATGTAGTATAGGCACATAAGTAATGCCTCAATTTCTGAGCTATCCAGCTCAAAGCACAGCAAGTGCGTTCCAGCAGGGAGTGCCATGCTTCATAAGGTGTGAAATTCTTACTCAAGTAATATATGGCTTGCTCCCTTCTCCCTGTCTCGTTGTGTTGTCCCAGAACACATCCGAAGTCTCCGTCCAAAACAGATAGATAGAGTAACAAAGGCCATCCTGGTTTCGGCGGGACCAGTAATTTTTTCCCTATATATTTTAAATATACAAAATACCTTCAAAATAGCATATATATGCATATATAAGCATGACAATTTTTTTAATTATTTTTTCCATAATTTCAAGATTTTAAATTAATTTATTTTCTCCTCTGAATCCATAAAATCCCCAATAATTATTTTCAAAGTTATTATTTTGATAATTCATATATTGGATTTTTATAGTTATTCCAAAATATGGCTAAAGTTTTTTATAATTACATTTAGTATTTTTAAAGCAAAATTACATATAATTGCAATATTAGGCCTTTTCAGATTTAATTATGTTTTATGCATAAAATTGGATCCTATATTTTTAAATTGCTAATTATGTATTATAAATCATTTTAGCATTTTAAATTATTTTTTCAGAAATTATCTACTATTTTTTATAAATTAAATGGGGAAAAAAATTATTATTTAACTTATAGCCAAAATTGGTTTTCAATTATAGCCTAAATAAAATGGACCCCCAACCCAATTAAAAACCCACCGGATCAAAGCCCAAACCCAAGCCATACCCGACCCACCTACCTCGTTCAATCTTGACCGTTGATCATTCAAATCAACGATCCCCATTCTCCCTTCCTAAATTAAACCCTAAAGACTGCCCCCCATCTCTCATTTCCCCCCCTCATTCTCTCTCAACCGGTCTCTCATCTCTCTATCTATCTCTGGTTCTCTCGAGAACCTTCTCCTATCCCCTCCTCTCCAATGAACCTCATCTACCTTCTCCGGTCATCTCCTTGCTTGAGTCTATGGCGGCCTCACCACCTACCAGCCTTATGTCTCCCTCCTAAACGTGGGTCATCGTTTTGAGGCCTTCAAGTGAACCAGAGGAGGTTCACTCGCCCCCCATGGTTTCTCATTCCATTTTCTGGCCATTCAAGTAAGATCTATGACTTTTTCGACTAAAACCGGTAACTTTTCAAGGTTTTCTCACCTTCTCTAGGTTCTCCGAAACCCTACTTTAAAGATTTTCCGATTTCTTTTAGATCTGTGTATATTATGAGCTTTTAAGTATTTTCCTCAAAGGTTTTTCCCAATCTTTCCAAAATGACTCTTTGTCTTCAAGACTAGGGTTTCTTAACCTCTTTTTAAATGACTTCTCCTCTGATTTTCAGTATTATCGTATGATTTTACTATGCTTAAATGGTTTATTCAAGTTGTTTAAATGGTTTATTTATGTTTTTATTCTACCTGATTCATCATATTTAAAACCCTACTTTTTTTGGCTTTATCCGGTGTTCTGGAACTCTCTTTGCTTATGTGATTTGTATGCATACCTGTTTCGATTGATTTCTTCATGGTTAGACCTTTTTCGTTGTTTATCTTGACCAATTCTAAGTTCTTACCTATTTTAACTCAACTCTGTTAAAACCCTAATTTCCTAAAGATTTTCTTCACTCGTTACTGCGAGTCTTAAAGCTTTCTTTACTTTCTTTTGTATGTTGGCCTGACCATCTTTACTTGTTTCTGTGTGTTAGGTTGGTTTCTTCACGCTGGTTCTATGTGTTAGCTGTAGCTACTTGACTTTGTTAATGTTTCTATTGACCACCATGCTTCGAATTGGTTCCTTTTTTCTACTGAGTCCTTAGCCTACTCGTGTGGCTCCTCTATGATTGTGTTCATGTAGTTTATTCCTCTCTTGTTTCCTTTTATCGATATGTATGACCTTGCATGTCTGATACTCCTGTTTGTTCTTCTCTATTTATATGTCGAAGTTCAGAATCATGACTCCCTCTTGATTGATCCTGATTTCCTTAAATTACGGTTTGATTGCCAGGTTTTCTTATAAACCCCTAATTTTACTTATTTGTTTAAGTTGATTGATTCCATTCCCTTATTTGATATGGTGCTTCATTCTTGCTGATTCCTTTCCTCAAATTGGTGTATTCTGTTCTTTGACTCAATCATGTGCTCTATACTTTTACTACCTCTTATATGGTAAAAACCAATCTTTCTCAATTGATTTTCATTCCTTAGTTATCCCTGTTAGTATCCGTTTAAGCTGTAATTCCTTGATTAAAGGGAAATACTTGTATTAATTGGATTCTAATTGTGATTACTTCCATAATATTGCTAAAACTTTACTTGTTACCTTATTTTCTGCCTATTTTCAAAGCTATAAATCCCCTATGTCTTTCATTGACAAGACGAACTTGGTTTTCAAAAAACCCTTCTCCTACTTAAAGAAAATTATGTGTTCTTCCATTACTATTGGCCGGCTGCAAGCCAAGGCTAATCATTTGCAAACCTTGGTTCTTTCACTTTGTATACATCTATCTTCACTGGTATTTCCTAGTTTAATTTAAAGCCTCAATAACAACATGTTTCTATTCTTGCTTCGGTTTCTTCTACTTCTGGCATGCTTTTACCTACGGTCCTATTGTATCTAAGCATGTTGATGTGAATCTCCTCCCTTTAAATTCATGTGATTCAAGCATGCCTAGATGATTGTATTCTTTTACCTACTGTGCACTTACTATTTTTTGTGAATCCCAAATCCCCTATCCCTCCTCTATGTGTTTCATGACTGGTTTGTGACTATACCAGTGACGAACTATCTCTGAGGATATCCCAACTAGTCCTAATATCATGCTGAGGTGAGGTGTCTGTAGTCAATATATATGTGTCCCTAATCCTCCTTTACCCCATGTGTAATTACTGAATTCATTCACTTACCATGTGTGGTCCTACCCTGAAATGTTTGGACTCTGTCTTACTAATGCAACTGCTTTCAACCATTTTTGTTACTGAATGATTTCAATAGGGACCTGTCAGTGCAGTTTTTAAACAAACTCTTTTCAAACATGTGTCCTGCACTTTCACTATACTTTTAGAACACTAGGTTTTGTCCCTTTTGTGTGAGCCTTGCCTTGGGACCCTTGAGCTCCCTCTGAACTTGGACACATAAAAACTAGTCTTTCCACACTGCACTTACTCTGTCTTGGCTATGAAATCTGGGTGTGATCACTGTTCGAGATCCCTTGAGGTCCTTAGGGAACTCTGACACACCTAGATATGAGGAAAAGCTATAGAACAAATCTTGGCACTTGAAGTGATTTATTACATATCTCAGGGAGGAAGTCCTAATCAGGCATCCTATAGTGTAACTTCTTTTTTTTTCATTTCTACTTATGTAATTCATTTCAATATTGGTTTGTAATAACTTTTTGTAAACAAGTACTGGGGTCGGCTAATGAAAGGGGATAGGGTAAATATGCATGCTATAGTTATTAAGGATAGAAAACATGTTATTAGGTTTATGTTCCTAATTGCACAATAGAAACCATGCTTAGGGTTCATACATGCATTAGAAATCATGCTCTTAAGATCCCATGTTTATTGTTTCATCATGTGAACCCTCACAACATCATGTGTTGAAATCTGCTAATGATTAGCACTTTACTATTATGTTATGCGCTGCCATGTACATCTAGAAATCCTGCTTTAGGATAAAGGGTTATTAAAACAAAGATTGCTACTCTTGTACACTTGACAACATGCTCTATAATGTTATAACCTTTTCTGCATTTAGAAATCCTTCTTTAGGAAATTCTACAATCCTTTTCTGTATTTAAAAGTCATGCTTTAGGAAATGCTGCATACAAACCATCATGAGCTTTATATATGCATCTTAGATACCATGTTTTAGAATCTCATTCATACTTGCATTCACACTTGGTGTAAACTGCTGATTATAAAAGAGGCTAAAAAAACACCTTCACACTAGATTATCCCATTTAAAATAAACTCGTAACAATCCTTGCATTTTATAACACCTAGAACAACATGCTCTAAGGCAAAAATGACTTCTGAACTCCTAAATGGTTCTGGTAAATGCTTTAGGCAAGCCTTAGGTATCCAATCTCTTATAAAATTGGAAACTATCTCTTTGTGTGTATTGCTTAATGATTAACAAGCCTAAAATCATTAGCAAACCTGATTCAGACTTCTATTATGAGGCATGTGGTAAATACAATTCACTGTTATCACTTTAAAACCTTGTTAGGATCTGAATGTGGACCTTAATTATGTATGAGTCATGTTGTCTATGTGCATTACTCGTGGAGGTGTATTTGAGCCTTTTGTTTGTCTTCCATTGTCCTTTAATAGAAGTTCTACTTGTTATTTTATGTTGCCTTAGTATTTTGCCTTTAAACCTGAGGGTCTGCCTAGAACCTCCTTCTTATAGGATAGGAGTCTTAAATTACTTTGGGAATAATATTAAGGGACAGGTAACATCATGAAATAGGGGTCGAGACCAACTGTCACTTTAATTACCTTCATGGGGCATGATAGGGTAGATATGGATAAGATGACCGATACGCTAATGCCACATGTAGCCCCTTTTCTGAGGAGTGATTACCGGGCAATGTACTTATGTGATCTATATTACAAACAAACCTAGGACACCCCTATTTACATCCACGAAAATGCTTAGATTGTAATTCTTTTCAAAATCTCGCTGTCTTTCAAACATTTGTGTATTCAAACTTAAATCCCCTAGTATTTAAGCCATACTTTCTTATTTTGTAATTGTACAAATTCACAAAAACTATCTGGTCGGGAACCATGCTAGTGGATCCTGAGAGGTGGCTAACACCTTCCCCTTAGGATAATTTCAATCCCTTACCCTATATCTAGTTACCAAACGTAGTTATAGATGAACTTTATAGTTGCCCTAACACACCTTAAATCGTTAGGTGGCGAATCTCTAAAAATGCAACCCGCTTCCCAAAGGGAAAGAGTTGTCCCAACCAAAATGTCATGAACCTGATTCCCTCCGTGAGGAAAGGAAAAAAGGGGCGCGACATTGGTGTGAACATGTACTCCTTGATCTTGTCAAAAGCTTTCTAACAATTCTCGGTCCAACTTGTCTCTGCATATTTCCTCAGCATCATGAAGATGGGTTCACATATAATTGTGGACTGCGCTATGAAGCGACTGATATACTTGTGACGTCCTATAAGGCTCATCACATCCTTTTTGCTCCTAGGTGGCGGTAATCCCTGAATAGCCTTGACTTTCAACAGATCCAGCTCGATCCTTCGACGACTGGCAATGAATCCTAGTAGCTATCCTGGGGGACCCCCGAATGCACACGTTTCGAGGTTGAAATTCAAATTGTACCTCCTTAACCTTTCAAAGAAATTTCTCAAGTCCGCTATGTGATCTGCGTCCCTCTTGGATTTGATAATGACATCGTCCACATACACCTCTATTTCTTTGTGTATTATATCGTGAAAGACGGTTGTCATGGCTCTCCTGTAAGTAGCCCCAGTATTCTTTAGACCAAATGGCATCATCTTGTGGCAGTATACCCCCCAAGTTATGATAAAAGCTATTTTTTTTGCGTCTTGTTCATCCATCCAGATCTGGTGATAACTCGCGAAGCAATGTACAAAGCATTGGAGTTCATGCTTGGCGTAGTTATTGATCAAAATGTGCATGTGTGGAAGTGGAAAGTCATCCTTGGGACTTGCTCTGTTTAAATCCTGATAGCCAACACATACCTTGACTTTCTCATCCTTCTTCGGAAATAGCACAATGTTAGCTAACCAGGTTGGGTACTCAACCACCCTTAGAAATTTGGCTTTGATCTGCTTGGTAACTTCATCTTTGATTTTCAAGCTCTTGTCTAGTTTGAACTTTCTGAGTTTCTGCTTCACTAGCGGACATATGGGATTAGTAGGCAACTTGTAAGCCACTATGGATGTACTCAAACCGGTCATGTCATCATATGACCATGAGAAAATGTACTTATACTCTTTTAGGAAACAAATGTTCTCTTCCTTCTCTTTTGGTGATAAGTGAATGCTGATGCGAGTCTCCTTGACGGTCTCGGCATCCCCCAAGTTTACAGCTTCGGTTTCGTCTAGATTGGACTTAGGCTTATTCTTAAAGTTTTCAACTTCAGTAACAACTTCCTTGGGTATTTCATCTTTTGAATCACTATTCTCATGTTGTGTTACCTCGTTACGTGTCACAGTCACCGGTTCATTAGGAAAAGTAATATTAATGCTATAGAAAGAAAAAGTGTAAAAATAGTAATGAATAACAAAGAGGAAATGCATTTGATTAAAACTGAAAAAATATCCAGACAAGTACGGCTCGATAAATCGAGCATTTATTTTGAAACAAGTAAATCTTAAAACAAAGTTACTGAAACTCTTGAATGCATAGAGTGGCTATAAAAATAAAATAAAATTTTGCCAATCTACCTAGGGACTCGGCACGCCTAGGATGGTGTGGCGGTCCAGTCTGTGAATATCTCCCTTCTTTACAGTCTGAACAGTGAGGCCATCCTCCTCCTCCTCAATTATGGCACTACAGTCCATGTCTTCATCCTCCAAGAACTAATGCTTCTTATTTTGCGGTACCCTATATTGTATCAGCTTGGTAAAAAGCTTGATCTTGATGTGGCACTGTTTGCTCGAGTGGGTAATACGGTCTGCGCCATGGTGGCGACCAATCATTGTATTCTTTCCATGAGTACTAATATCCGAGCCCAAAAGTGGTACAATAACCCTTTAGCCGTGTTGGTTTAGTGATACCCTGGAGATTCTTCCCCAGCCCTTTGCCAGGATCATACCCAGACCATGCAAATATGCTTTCTATTTTACTGCTCCACCATTTATCTTTCTCGACGGCGTTGACACGTTCAATATAATGATAGGCTTTCTCTCCTAGCCTTCTTCTATGTTTAGTGATCGGGATGGTTTAACTGGTGTAAATGGGGTTACTCTCACTCCATGAATGATCACTTCCTGACAAGTCCATTTGAACTTTATAGCTTGATGTAGTGTGGATGTCACATCCCCAACTGCATGGATCCATGGTCGGCCTAACAAAAGATTGTATGAGGTCGGTATGTCGAGCACCTGAAACTCGACGTCGAACCAAGTTAGCCCTATTTGCAAGCACAAGTTCATTTACCCAATCGTGGCTCTTTGAGACCCATCAAAGGCATTCACATTCATACTTCCTACCTGTATTTCATGAAAACCTTTGTCCAACCTTTTCAGAGTGTCCAACAGACAAATATTGAGGCTCGAACCTCCATCAACCAAAACTCTGGTAATGAATTTGTCTTTAAATTGCACTGTGGTATGCAATGCTCGGTTGTGATTCAACCCCTCAGGTGGTAGCTTGTCTTCGTACGAGGTGATCTTATAACATTCCAATAATTGCCCTACAATATTGGCTATCTCTCCGCTGGTGATGTTATTGGGTACATAAGCTTCACTCAACACTTTCATTAAAGAGTTCTTATGCACTTCTGAATTTTGAAACAATGACAGGATGGATATCTGAGCTGGGGTTTTGTTCAAATGGTCAACGATGGAATACTCCTTTGTTTGTACTTTCCTCCACAAGTTATCTGGCCCTGTTTCAATGATAGGCTTCCTGGTAGTGGATGCTGTCGCGCCCCCTTTTTCCTTTCCTTGCGGAGGAATGGGGTTTATGACATTTTGGTATGGAAACTCTCTCCTTTTGGGAAAGGGGTTTGCATTTTTGAAGAGTCGCCACCTAACGATTTAAGGTGCGTTAGGGCACCTATAAGGTTCATATATAACTACGTTTGATAACAAGTGATATGGTAAGAGATTGAAAATATCATAATGGAAAGGTGTTAGACACTCCTCAGGATCCACTAGTGTGGTTCCCGACCAGACAGTTTTTGTGAATTTGTACAAGTACCAAGTAAAACAAGTATGGCTCAGATAGTAGGGGATTTAAGTTTGAATACACAAATGTTTGAAAGACAACGAGATTTCGAAAAGAATTACAAACTAACCATGTTCATGAATGTGAAGAGGGATGTCCTAGGTTTGTTTGTAATATGGATCACATAAGTACAATGCCCGATAATCACTCCCCAGAAAAGGGGCTGCATGTGGCATTAGCATACCGGTCATCATTTTCATATCTACTCTTTCCCGCCCCGTCAAGGTAATTAAAGCGAGGGTTGGTCTCGACCCCTATCGCATGCTGTTACCCGTCTCTTTCTATCAGTCCCGAAGGAATTTAGGACTCCTACCCTATAAGAAGGAGATTCTAGGTAGACCTTCAGGTTTAAAGGTAAAATACTAAGGCGACATACAATAACATGTAGGACTTCAGTTAAGGGGAGCATGGAAGACAAGCGAAAGACTCAAATATACCTCCACAGGTAATGCACAGAGACAATATGACTCATACACAATTAAAGTCTGAATTTAAATCCTATGCATGGTGTCACACCTCTTTTTCTGCAACCCTTATTACGAGGTTGGGTTAGAAGAGTTTTTTCAATTAAAGTGACATTTTGAAAAGGGATATTTGTTATTTAGAGTCACCACTTAGAATTGAGTTTTGGTGTTCCAAGTCACCTTTTATTGAATCCCTTATCAAAATGAAGATTTGACTCATAATTTATGGTCTACGATATAGAAGACTGAGTAAGGAATTCTGTTGACCGAGTGGAAGGTGTAAGACACCCCTCGAGTCCCGTGGTTCTAGCACGATCGCTTTATTGACTAATGTAAGTCTTAAATCAATTTTTTTTGGCTATTCTTGTATTTTTATTGATTATGGCTTATTTATTACCGCTTAATTAAATATTACAGTTTATAAATTGTGTTCACCAAGATGCGGAACACACATAAGGTACTTCTTTAAAATTAAATGTTTAAACAAGATACGGAATGTACACATGGTTATAACATAATTATTTTAAATCTAAAGACATCGAGGCGCGGAATGCGCACATGATCCTTTTATTATTTAAGTATATTAATCCAAGGTTCGGGTATGAACACATGGGCTAAGAAATAGAACATCAATCAAATTGACGAGGATATATAACAAAATTAGATAAATTAACAGTGAAAGCAAGAAATGGAAAGAATAACCTTAGTTGCAAAAGTTTTTTCCTTTATTAATAGGCTCCTCCCAATTCATGAATTAGTATGGAAGTTGTTCACACGTATTATATATATATATATATATATATATATATATATATATAACGAATTAAAATTCAAACTTTGCGAAGACATAAATCTCATATATCATGTTTAAACTATACAAAAAGATTGAAAGTTACCTTTTGTAAGATGTCACAATAAAGAGAATATCTACAATCTTCCACTGGTTTCCAAAGCTAGCAATGCTTACTTTTCTAGAACCTTGAATTCGAAACCGCGAACGAAATGTCGAACTCCATCATCAAATTCCCTTTCTCTATCACGTTCAATTTTTCTCTTTATTTTTTTTTTCTCTTTTTTTTATTCCTTTGTCTTCTGACTTTTGTTCCTTCTTTTCCTTGTCCTCTTTTTTATCTTTTCCCTTCTTTTCTTTTTGTCCCCAGCCCCGTGTGTGTGTATGTATTTTATGGAGGGATATGGGGTTGTGAGTGGGGAAAGTAGGGAGGTGGACACGTGAGGGGTATGGGGAAAATGGGGTTATCGTTTATTTTTTTATTTTTATTTTTATATATTTTTTTAAATTAAAATCAAAATTTTAAATAAAATTTTATAATAAACTTCATCACTTTAACGTGATTTTATTTCATTTTGAATCTGTTTTTTTTTGGTATTTTACTTTAAGATATAATTATATTATGAAGATAAGAAGCATAACCAATATTTTTCATAATATAGTAAAATTAAATATTTACACATACTTTAAATTATACTAAGAAATATTCCATAGCTTACTTATTAAAAGAAACCATATATATATATATATATATATATATATATATATATATATATATATATATATATATATATATATATATATATATATATTTAGAAATAAAATTTGTGCTCTAAGAATGAGATTATTTTTGTAGTTTTTTTAAAAAAATAAAACCTATTAAGAATAAGATAAAATTTTAAAAATTCAGATTAAATCTAAAATAAATATTTACACTAAAATTGAAATGACTGCTTAAGGATTATCATATCACTATAGTGTACCATCCAGAAAAGGCCAATGTGGTGCCCGATGCTTTGAGCTGAAAGGCAGTGAGTATGGGGAGTTCGGCCTATATTCCAGTTGGGGAGAGACCTCTTGCAGTTGATGTTCAGGCTTTGGCCAATCGATTCATGAGGTTTGATATTTCTGAGCCTAGTCGGGTATTGGCTTGTGTGGTATCTCGGTCTTCTTTATATGATCCCATTAGAGAGCGCCAATATGATGATCCATATTTGCTTGTCCTTAGGGACAGAGTTCATCATGATGGTGCTAGTGATGTGACCATTGGTGATGATGGAGAGGGTGACTGGTGCTACATTCGAGGAGGTTGTCGTTATTGCCAGAGATATTGAGTCTGTCCGTCGCCAGGAGCAAGAGGAAAGGGAGGCCAAGAGGCCTCGAGGATATTGTAGCTACAGTGGTGCTCCTTCGACTCATTTTTGTAGCTACAGTGGTGCCATTGCCTCAGTATTATTTGATCCCGGATCCACCTTTTCTTATGTGTTATCATACTTTGCTCATTATTTGGGTATGCTCCATGAGATTCTTGCCTTACCTGTTCATGTATCTATCTCAGTGGGTGATACCGTTATTGTAGACCGTGTGTACCGGTCATGTGCAGTGACCATTGAGGATCTGGAGACCCAAGTTCATCTTTTATTACTGAGTATTGTGGATTTGGACGTGATGCCCTGATACCGTTATTGTAGACCGTGTGTACCGGTCATGTGCAGTGACCATTGACGATCTGGAGACCCAAGTTCATCTTTTATTACTGAGTATGGTGGATTTCGATGTCATTTTGGGCGTGGATAGGTTCTCTCCGTGTCGTGCTATTCTGGACTGTCATGCTAAGACAATCACTTTGGCTATGCTGGGTGTGTCACAGATTCAGCGGCAAGGTGTGACTGATTAGGTTACTAGTAGAGTGATCTCTTTCTTGAAAGCCCAGCGTATGGTTGAGAAGGGGTTTCTCTCGTATCTTGCCTTTTTGAGGGATGTTAGAGCTGAGGCTCCTAGTATTGATTCTGTTCCAATTGTGAGGGACTTCCCTGATGTATTTCTTGCAGACCTGCCCGACATACCACCGGACAAGGATATTGATTTTGGTATCTATCTGGTGCCAGGAACTCAGCCTATTTCTATTTTGACGTATCATATGGCACCAACGGAGTTGAAAGAGTTAAAGGAGCAGCTTAAGGAACTCCTAGATAAGCGGTTCATCCAGCCTAGTGTGTTACCTTGGTGTGCACCGGTTATGTTTGTGAAGAAGAAGGATGACACAATGAGGATGTGCATTGATTATAGGCAATTGATCAATGTAACAATTAAGAACAAGTATCCTTTGCCTCGCATTGATGATCTATTCGACCAACTTCAGGGAGCGAGGGTGTTCTCCAAGAGTGATCTCCGTTCGGGCTATCACTAGTTGAAGATAAGGATTCAGATATTCTCAAGACAGCCTTCGTGACCAGATATAGTCACTATGAGTTCCTGGTTATGTCTTTTGGGCTGACCAATGCCATATCAACGTTCATGCATCTGATGAACAACGTGTTCCAGCCTTATTTTGACTCATTTTTTTTATAGTTTTCATTTATGATATTCTGGTATATTCGCGTAGTCAGGAGGAGCACATGGAGAATTTCAGGGTTGTATTGCAGAGATTGAGGGAGGAGAAGCTTTATGTAAAGTTCTCCAAGTGTGAGTTCTGTCTCGGGTCAATGGCATTCTTGGGACACGTAGTGTCCAACAAGGGTATTCAGGTTGATCCAAAGAAGATAGAGGTAGTGAAGAGTTGGCCCATACCTTCCTCAGCTACGAAGATTCGTAGTTTTCTTGGCTTGGCAGGCTCTTATCGCCAGTTTGTTCAGGGATCGCATCGCCATTGACCAAGTTGACTTACAAGGGTGCTTCATTTGTATGGTCAGACGAGTATGAGGAGAGCTTTTAGAGACTTTGTTGAGGTAAGGATTTTGGACTTAAAACACATTTCTATGATATAATTTAATGAATTAAAGCTATAATTAAAGGAATGAAAGGGCTAAAAATGGAAGAGTAGGGCTTGAGTTTAAGAGGCCTTTAATGGAGGATTTGAGGGGTCATTTAAATCCCGATTTTGGTGTTCTTTATATTTATGAACTCCTAGGGAGATGAGGAATTTATTGATATGAACATTTCTAAGTTTCAAGAAGTGGGCCAAGAGCCCGGGTTTTGCCAATTTCAGGATTTTTGGTATTTTTTGATTTTCTTCTCTTGGGCTTCATTCCCTTAGCATATTGTGATGTATTCATTCTGATTTTAACTAGATTCGATGTGAGTAGAGGCCGATTCGATAGGCAAAGGCGTCGTGGAGTAGTATTGTCATCGGTTTGAGGTAAGTAACTATGGTAAATGTGGAACTGAGGGTACAAACCCTGGTATTTGACTTGGTTTGATAAATACGGTGACACACATGCTAGGTGACGAGTGTGTGGGCGTGCAGTGGTAGGGGATTGTGACTTGGTCCATCCCGTAGCGACTATTAAGCTGCATATTTCACTTAAAAATGTTATATTATTCTGGATTTTGGATCCTTATACTGTATGACGGGCTTTATGCTATGTTTAGGGCCTTGTGCCGACCTGTAGAAACCCTTAGGGGCATTTTCAGTGTTTTCCTTACTTTACTTGTCAAAAACATATCCTTAGTCATTTTTTCACCTGTTAAATGTTTAAACTAGTTTTATCATTCTACTCCTATTGTGAGGACTATTTGGTCTGAGTTCCCTCATTTCTGTTGTGGTTTCCGAGAGGCGGTGAGGCTAATGACTGAGAGAAGTTGAGAACCTAACGGTGAGGACATTTTATATATACATGATAGATCCGGTTGCACGCCGCAGCGATACCTATGTGGATCGGGCTGCATGCTGCAATGATATATATATTGGATCGGGCTGCACACCATAGCGATATGATGTTTGGGCTGTAGGAGCCCCTCCGGAGTCTACACACCTCCAGTGAGCGTAGTCGACTACAAATATATGGATCGGGATGCGCGCTACATGTAAGGCCCCGGATTTTTTTTTTGAGTAATTTAAGATTTCGTCGTGCCAAGGTAGGCTAAATTATTTTATTTCGTGTGCAAATAAGGATTTATGATATGATGGATATCAATTGGATGTGTTAATAAGTGTATAATTCATATTAGAAGTGAATTGGGGTCTAAGGAGAGGCCTAAGTCTAAGCCAAGTTGGAAAATTTCATATT